>SOPF01008882.1:0-32542 GCA_012979155.1 Hypericum perforatum | reverse complement strand
ACTTTGGAGTCTATCTTTCATGACCCAAAAAAGGAAGTGATAAAATGTCGAGAATAAATATCCTTGTGTGCATATCCAAGGTCTAAAAATGCTAAATGTCATACCAAAACATACTTGAAACAAAGTAGATCATGCCATCAGAGGGACTTTTATTGGGTTGTAATGGGGCTAAAGGTGAAGGTGGGAAGATATGAGTATG
Source organism: Hypericum perforatum (assembly GCA_012979155.1). Lineage (NCBI taxonomy): Eukaryota > Viridiplantae > Streptophyta > Magnoliopsida > Malpighiales > Hypericaceae > Hypericum > Hypericum perforatum. The sequence continues at coordinate 32,343 of SOPF01008882.1, read as the reverse complement.
GATAATAGCTAAACCACCCAATCCGAGAAGCTAAATACAAAATTCTAACTCTCGTCTATTCTATGTATCTCACCTTTTTATCTTGATCACTCATCCCATTGTATCCTAAATCCTAAAGACCATTTTCCCGACTTGCTCACTTGGATCTTTATGCTATTTCTTAACTTTCATGCTCAATTCTTTCTTTCTTTTCACTTTTCCCTTGATTTTTCACTTTTTTGCTTTTCCATTTTTCCATTTCTTTTTTTTCTTTTTCTTTTCCATTCTAAGCACAAGGTATACTCTTTTTTTTCTTCTTTTTGCAACTCAAGCCTTTACATTTTTATGGTCTCAACTACCCGCAACCCTCATATGATAAAGCACCCCCAAGCTATAATACTATATGTACCCTTACACAATTTTCCCAAAAATGTAATCCTAAAGCTTCCTCGGACGGATAGTCAAAGGTAGGAAGATGATTGAATAAAGGTTATATAGTGGCTTACTTATAGTATTTCAACAAATAGGCTCAAGCTCAACAGGGTATGCAACGGATAAGATCAGGTTTTTGGCTCTAATGCTCTAGGCTTAATACAAAATGGCCCTCGACACTTTCTACCTTATTGAGTTTTGCTAGGTAATCATTTAACAATTCCATTGCTCAGACTATGCACATACCTCATAAATAAAATGAGAACGGGTTGTCCTCGCCATCGGCTCAAGAATCTCACAAGGTCACTCGTTAATTCTCTAGTCTAGCCTACGAGATGCAATGACTAGCCTTAACAATCGAGGGTACAATTACTATTTATAAATGATTCATCGTACTCAAGGTTGTTTCATGCATGATATGTAGTTTTTCCTATGACAAAAAGTTCAAAATTTAAGGAATTTTTCATTATATCCACAAGACTCAAACACTTTAATCAAAAATACATGTCACACATCAAACAGACTCGATCACAAGCGTATAACAACTCAAATCACACAAACACATGATAAAATCATAAAACATCACAAGTCACACAATAGAGCAAAACAAATGAAAACAACAGTAACAAACCCCCTACACTTATCAGACACATTATCCTCAATGTGTGGAGATCCACCACTCATACAAACAAATTACAACATCACATAAACGAAAAATAAAGAGAAGGAAAAGGATATAGCCTGTTTATTAGCACAGAGGTGGTGGCAAGGGAAGGTGTCGGAGAGTGTTGAGGGTGACATCCAAAAATCCATGAGTTTCTTGTCCTTCTCTACCTAAAAAAATAGAAAATCTTTTTTTCGAGGATGACACTATAAACATTCCCCTAGAACCCACAAACTTAGGGAAACTCGAATGAGTGATGCTAAATATATAATTAAAAAGTGTAAGGAAAATGAGAGGATAATTTAGTTCTAAGTTAACATCGTTAGCTTGACGATCGCATTTGATCAGCGAGGTCCTGGATCATCAAGTTTTGCCTATGATCCTTGCAGGTCAATATGAGTAGCTTGATTTGCATGCAAATGCTCCATGTTCACCTCAGATTTTGGCTTGGTATCAAGATTATGAGTGTGGGCTTGTGGTGGCTTTTTACCCTGTCCATGACTAAGAGATGTAGACAAAATATTAGGTAGTTTATTATCTCTACTCAAGAAAGCATACCTCAAGCAACCTGGTGGTGGTTTACACTCCAAGTCTAGTGGTGTGATAGTGGATAGTATCAACTTGGGCCATGGTGGGTTACTTGATTCAAATAATTCTCTTTTGCGCACCCTTGACACTTGCTCTTTAATATCTGGGCCTTCCACCTCCATTTTAGTTTTATGCACTACTGTTGGTTGACTTTTGACAAGACCCTCTTCATTGTGCTTGGCCACCAGCTCGTCTATGACATTGGGTCTATAGTAGTCATCTTCTATGGTAGGGTATTTGGCTGCTTCGAACACTTTAAAAATGACCTCATCATCACGGACCTTGAACCGTAACTCTCTCTTCTCAACATTGATACTTGCTTTTGCAGTGGCTAAAAATGGATGCCCAAAAAGGATAGGCATGTCTCGATCTTCTTCCATCTCCATAACAATGAAGTCCACTAAAAAGATCAGAGTATCAACTTTTACGAGCACATTCTCGATCATTCCCATTGGCAAAGCCATTGACCTGTCTGCAAGCTGAAGAACTACTGATGTTGGTTGTATGTCCCCTAACCCAAGCTTCCAGAATATAGAGAATGGCATAAGGTTGATGCTGGAGCCAAGATCTATCAATGCCTTCTTGAACGTTTAATCTCTGATGGTGCAGGGGATGGTAAAACTTCCAAGGTCCTTCATCTTCTGAGGCAACTCCTGGCTTAAAACAACACTACAATCTCTTGTTAGCAAAATGACTTTGAAGTCATCAATGCTCTTTTTCTTAAAAATGAACTCCTTTATCCACTTTTGGTAAGTAGGCATTTGCTCGAAGGCATCAAGAAGTGGAATATTGATGTGGAGGTTTCTGAACAACTCCATGAACTTCTGGTAGCTCGGGTGCAATGCTTGCTTATTTACCCTTTGTGGAAAAGGCGATGGAGGATATTTCCTCTCTTGTGCAGACTTCATTGGCTCCATTACAGAATTGTCTTGCTTTGCTTCTACTGGTGTCCCCTGAAGCTTTTCTTCTTTTTCGCTTACTGGCTTTTCTAGCAACTTTCTTGTTGGAGAGGTGAGGCATTCTTTCCCAAGTCTAGCCCACTCCTTGTGGTGATGGCCTTGCAATGCTCCTGTTTGGTGGGCAGGGCTTCAGTGTTGCTTGGAAGGTGCCCGGTGGTCTTATATTGAGCTGCGTTGCTAGCTGGCTGATTTGCACCTCTAAATTCCGGATTGTTGCTTCATGACTAAGCACTTGCTTTCGCAATTTGTCCTCACTTCGAGCATCTTGTGGTGGTGGTGCTCACGGTTTCCATCTATATTGGTATGGCTGATATTGTTGAGGTGGAGGACCTTGTGCATTGCCTCCTCTGATTGGTGGTCTCGGCTGTTGGGGTTCTTGCAGACCTGCATTATTCTTCCACGAAAAATTTGGATGGTTTCTCTAACCTGGGTTATATGTGTTGGAATATGGATCATTATTCCAGTTGGCATTTCCCACAAAATTAATAGGTTCAACAATTAAGGAACAAGCATCTGTACCATGCAAACCGGTACAAATTTAACATACCTGAGAAGCCGATGATGCTTGTGATGCCATCAAACTTTGAAACATCTGCGTTAGTGCTGCTACTTAAGCCTTTAAAGTAGAAACTTCATCGTTGTCTTGTATGCTGGCAACTTTTCTCCTTTCGGTTTGATCACCCCACTCGTGATTATTGGTAGCCATGGCCTCAATGATTCGAAGACCATCAGCTTCTTCTTTCTCTGTTAGATTTCCTCTAGCAGCTGCATCTAAGTTAACTCGGATCTGCGCCTCACATCCATTATAGAATGTTTGGATAAGCATCCATTCCGATATTTGGTGATATGGACAGTCACGGAGTAACCCCTTAAAGCGAGCCAAGCCTCATGGAGAGATTCGCCACCCTGCTTTTTAAAGTGAGAAATTTTATTACAGAGTTGAGTGGTCTTACCTAGAGGATAATACTTTGCCAGAAACTTGTCGGCTAGCTCCTCCCAAGTGGTGAAAGTTCTAGCAGGAAATGAATCTACCCACTCTCCTGCATCGTCCTTGAGGCTATATTTGAACAATCGAAGTTTAATGGCATCCGGAGAGACACCATTATACTTGACCATTGAATAGTGGTCTTCAAACCTTTGGATATGCTTGGCGGGGTTTTCAGAAGGGTAACCTCCAAATTGGTCCTATTGAACCATATTGAGGAGATTACTCTTTATTTCAAAATTGTTAGTCTCAATTGTTGGATAGGCTATGCTTGATCTGAGATCAACAAGCCTTGGATGCAATTTGTTCCTCATGGCCCCGGGTGCATTAACAATCTGTCGATCAGCCATCTCTCTCCTGAGCTAGTTCTTCCTTTGTTGAAAAGTGTGTTCAATCTCTAGATCATACTATTCAAGAGGTTGGTTGTCTCGATGGGTAACGGGCATACACTTCCTGCACTATTACTACACTCAACAAACAAGATCAAGCATAGTGATAAACAAGTAGTGTACAAAGCATAGTCTCCAAATCTTGAACACTATATCCAATATTAACAATAACAAATTCAAATGATATCCCTGGCAACGGCACCAAAAACTTAGTGCATCCAAACTTGGATCTAAATAATGCGTGCAAGAGTACACGATCGCAACAAGTAGTAAAGTGATGAGTAATGTCGTCTCGACAGGGAAAGATCGAATTTGTTTGCTAAGTACCAGATTATGTAATCAAGATCTTAAGCTAAGTGAATCAAATTATGGATGTTGAAATGCTAAACAAAGGATTTTAATATTGTAAATATAAGGTTATCAATCTTAAGTTATTAACAATATCGAATAAAAAAGACAAGATTTGATCCGAATTAAGCTGTCACTATTGATCCAAGAATCAATTATGAACAAATGGATGTGCTTAAAATCAAGTTGTCACACATTAACTCATAAACACATGCACATATTCATATTAAGCAAAAGTAAAGACCTTGAAATGTAAAAACAAAATCTATGCCAATAAAACAAAGGTATCTCTTTGATTAATGAATCAGAATATTGAATACAACCTTTGTTCTCCAAGAATGCAATAAAAACGAATCTAAGCTAAGATTAAAGTCTACAACTTTGATTTTGCCTATTCTACTCCTTGGACTTCAATGCCTTCTCCCTTGATTGCCTCCTCTATTTATAGCCACTCCAATGTGCTTGTCAGAGGGGATTGAGCTGTCTTGGATCAACAAAATCGGCTGCAAGTTGATCAAATTGAGGTTGCAAGTGGATTACTTTTGGTTTGCAACTTTTTTTGACTTCTGCAGCCTATGTAGCAATCGCTACAACCTATAGTGATCGCTATAAGAGTGATTTTCGGGGCTGTAGCAATTGCTATGAAAAATTCGGAGCTCGCCCCTCACAATCGCTAGGATTTGTAGTGACCGCTATTGCGGATTTTCTCCCGTTGGAATCACTCAATTTGGAGTTTGTATGAGAAAGTTATGTCTTTTTAGTAAATGTCGACGAATTAAGCCTAAACTTGTTGGCTACACTTCTTGTTGCTCATCTCTGTCCTTCTTGATCTCTATCTCGATTATCCAATTCTCTGCATTCACTCCAATACCTACAAAAACACATAAAACTTGGTAAGTATCCATTTCTCGACTAAACACAAAAGCACAAGCAACGCTAAACATGACTCAAAACATAACTAAATCTACTCAAAACATGACTAAACAATATGGTAAACACGACCAAATGTGTGTACGTTTACACGCACATCACCAGCCTTGACCTCTTCTGACTTAAAAACTCATAACTTCCTCATACAAAGTTGGATTGAGGTGCCGTTAGAGGTATTTAAAAGAAGACATCCTTAGCTACAATCAGTCAAACGGGCATCTTCCGGTTTGGAGTCTAAGTGGTCCAAATTGCAAGAAAAAAAGACATCAATACAACAGTGAGCATGGAGGGCGCCAAAAATGGGTTTGAGTGCGCCGAATTGCCACCTCATGCATGGAGGGCGCCATTTCTTTAATGGAGGGCGCCAAGTATGATCATGCCAGCCATTTAAGTCACGCATCTTGCCAAAAATTAAGTGGGAAACATCTTAGCAACTTACCTTAACTTATATGGACTTTGGATGAAAGTTGGAGACCAAGTTAGATTAGTAGTTAGGATATTAGATTAATTTAGAATTTAATAATTTCCATTAGCTAAGTTTGTAGTTAGTTAATTAATTAGCTAAAGCAAGAGGAGGTAGCAAACTCTCCAAGAAAGAAAATGAACCAAAAAAAAGGGGAGGAGGATAGTAGAAGCCGTGAGCATGAAATGAAGAAAAAGAAGAAAAAGAAGGAGAATGAAGGAGGAGGAAAACTAGGCAAAAACTAAGCTTAGGCTTGGACTTGTAACACCTTCCTAACCCTCTTTACTTCTTTATTTTTATGCTTTCTCCTTGTATATGTAATATATATGTTTGTTTTTGTAAATATGTGTGAGTAGTTATATTTATGGGTGTGATCATTTGAAATCCTAAACTTAGATAATGGTTTAAGGTGGTAAAAATCAAATGGATTTTGTACTTGTTAAAAAACTTAATGCTTAGTCTAGATTGGCCACCTAAGTCTTCGAACATAATCAAGTCTTAAGACCGAAAGGAGATAAACTTGATCGAACGTTTAACTTGTTGATCCATTGCCTTGTGAGATGTGGACTTCTCCTTGGTGATGGATTATCCAAAGGGTGATGTTTATAGTTGGTGTTTAGTTAGTATTAAGTGACTCATGGGGGCGAAAGCACATCGAGTTTACTTAATCCTAGGTAAAGATTAATTTAGACTAATGTAGCGCGAAAGTATAGATTAGTTGCCTTGAAACATCTGGATCATGACACGAACTTAATAAACCTCATGAACCATTTAGTTTGTTTCGATGATCAATGGTATCTTACCCACTTTAGTTTATATTTGTGTTGTTATTGTTGCTTAAATATTGTTTGCTTGATAGCTATTGTATTTGCTAGATTTGTGTGCTAAGTTACCAAAACCATCAATCCAAATAAAGTTCCTAAAACTTAGTAAGTAAGCCGAGTAAGGCGTTCGCTTAATCCTCGTGGGATCGACAACCCTACTTCATAAAACTATGTTGCGACGGTGGTTGGAGGTGTTTCACGATGCCGAAAACTACTCTAATCATAAAGTCAATTATTTTGATTAGGAAATTATCTAGCCACATTTAGCTTGTTTAAGACGTGCATCTATTTATATGTACTAGATATTATATGTTTAGTTTGATTCCTGTTTAGTTTAGCAAGAATAACCCTTGTTTGGGAATAACTATTTTGGCTAGATCTTAGCTCCTGTTTACGAGTTTTTCATTTAGGAATATTTTGAGACTTTGAAGCCTATATTGTGAGACTCGGAAATTTAGTTAGTCGGCTTGCGTCGTGCCGAAATAATTGCATTGGATATGCGATATTAAGTGTTTGAGTTTGTGAATGAATGTCGTTGGAGTTTGGTTTCGGCAAGTGCAATGCCTTAGAGAAATTTTCGGATTTGTGAAGTGTTGCTTGGTTCGGACAGATTTGACCTACTTGCGGTTAAATGGCCGTAACTTTCTCGTCGTGAGTCCGAATCGAGAAATTCCAACGGATTTGGAAACTAGACATCTTAAGGAACAGATTGGTTAAATTTCATATTGGTCAAAAACTGAAAGGAGGTCGTCATGTAAGCTGCTTGTGCCTGGTCTGCTGTAATTGGACCATAGCTTCCTTGTCTTCTTGCAAGGATTAAGTTGATGGAGGGGTTTTCTTTTGATTGGACCCCTTCCACCTCTTCAAATATCTCACAGAATCCCTTTAAGTGTTAGGAAGCTGAACTCCTTGGCCATTTTACGAAATAACAAAAGAGAAATAGAGAGAGAAGTGAGAAGGTTAAAGGAGAGAGAAGTAAAGCAGCTCGGCAAATAATTGAACGGTGAGGATATTTCCATTCAGAATTCAGTTTAAAACATCCAAAGTGGGTTGTAGAGGACTTTCTAAGGTTTCTTTTGGTATATCATACATGGGTTTTGGATCAGGGAATCGTCAGGAAAATCGTTTTGAATCCAGTCGTCTCTGTTGAAGTACACAGCTGAGCGACGTGAGGAAGATTGACTTGGTAAGCATACTTAGGCTTCGAATTGGGCTACGAAATTTTGACAGATTGTAGAGGACCTCTTGAGGTTTCCAGAATGGTATCTTATGTGTGTTTTGGTTGAAGGGTTTGGGCTGTACGCTTTGTTGAAGTTCGGAATAGTGGGCTGTGTTCAGTTTGAAGGTGTTGAAGCTAAAGGCTTGGTAAGTGGTTTCTTTGCAAGATTCAGTTGCTATGTGGATTCTGAGTTGTTGAGGACTTGTTGGAGAAGTCTTGTGAAGTGTGGTTTGAAGTGGTTATGGTCGGAGCTTGAGTTATTTGCGTTGTCGTTGAGGATGGAAGTGTTGAACAGCATACGTACCGTTGTTGGTCGTTTTGAGTTGTTGGCAGCGTGTTGGTTCGGAAAGGTTGAGGTTAACCTCGTTTTGGTAATTTGGGTTTATGAACAGAGTTTCCGCAAGGTGTGCGAGGGAAGGAGAATCGGTTTGGAGATTGAGTGTGAAAGGCATCGGTTGCGATATCGGTGATCGTTGGTTCTTCGTTGTGTAAGTGGATAGACCATGACAAGTTTGGTTATGTTCGTTATATGCATGTTTCCGATCTTGATTAATGTGCGTCTCATGCATATGTGGTTGATTATGAGATGAAAATGTGTTTATGTGATATGTTTCGATGAGTTTGTGAAGGTTGTGATGATTGTGAACAGCCTTGGGCTAATTTGGTAAGTTTGACATGACCATGTGAGATGGATGTGATTCTGGACCGTTGGGTCATGTGTTTGATTCGATATGTGTTTTTGTGAGAGAAATGAATAGGCTTTCCCGCACTAAACGGGGATGTTAGTCTATGAGCTCATAGTTTTGGGGGCATCACTAGTTTACATTTGTATACTATCGCTAGCTTATATTCGTTGTAAGCTATCAGTAGTTTACATTTGTACGCTAGCTTCTGTTAATTGTGAACGAATATCTGTTTGGCCATTTGGATGCCTCTAGTCACCAGAAGACGTGACAATACGAAACTTATTCATAGCTCTGTGTGTGTGTGTGTCTATACTTGTGTTTGAGTTCGTCGCTCTTTGTGTTGGTTATTCTATGCGATTATAATTATGCTTTCAGTAATTTGCGCATCATTGGTCATCATGCATTTCTGAGCATAAGTTGTATCGAACATGGTTAAGTTCTGTGGCACGTATATCTCAAATATAACTAATATGTTATGTTCTATCTCTTACTAAGTGTTTCTCGACACTTACCCCTTACAAAATCTATCTCAGGTTCCGGGGTGCCATAGTTGCGTTTGGTTCTGGAGTCTGTTGTTCGAGCCCATCTCTTTTGTTCGAGGGCTACACTTTTGCGGTCTCCAGACTTGTGCCATCTTGTACATCGGTATAGATGCTCCGTAGTGGTTAGACCCTTGTTTATGTCCGAGTGTGGACTTTGTATCTTTGGAGATATTTTGTTTGGATTTACGATGATGGTTTGTGTACCATCGATGTTTATGATATGGCTTCCGCATGTTTAATTCTGATGTGTATTTTTATGACTCTGAATGAGTATAATTGTGAGGCTTGCTAGATTACACATGTGTGGACATTTGTTGTGTGGTCTAGTGCCGGTCACTGACCTTCGCGCGGGTCGTGACATATATGGAGGCATCCTACCAATAAAAATGAGACATATCTTTTGGCATAAGTAATCTGTGAGTTTGTTAACTCTTGTGTGTTCTTGCTTAGGCTAGTGTGCTTAGCTAGGAAAAAGCCTTTCTCTTATCAAACAGTCTATCCATCCCCATTTGTGGTGTGATTCAACCTTAGACTAAGGTTCTCGTATTCCCATTGTTTTGGGTTGAGGTGAATTGATACCAAAGTTTGTATCAAGGTGTAATTTGTGGTTGCAGTCTTCTTCACCCTAAAGTAGCAAACGGTCTGTTTTGTGAATCTCCTGCCGAGGTTTATATCAATTCAAGCTCTTGAATATTATTAAAAGGGGTAAATTATATATGGCCCCCTCTAGTTTGATATATTTAATGCTTGCCCTCTATATTCATTAAATAGATTAAAAACACTCTTTAGTTTGGAGAAATTATACAATTTCCCCCCTCATGTTAAAACTAGCGCATTTCTTTAGCGAGGAGGGACAAGAAATTACAATTATACCCTTCTACTAAATAAAATCTTTCTTATTCTTCTTCTTACAACTTCATTTTCTTCAACATTAACTTACCCTAAAGAACTCCTCAATACCCAATTACTACTTGTTAACAGGTACAATGAGCCTTACCAATGCCACACAAAACACCAACATTCCAGCATATGAATCCCTAGAGCTTAACTTCCAGTTTCGTATAAAACCAAAAGCAATTAAAAAGATAAAGAGGCAAAACCTAGAAGAGGAAACCCCTGAAATTGGAGGCCCAACAAGTCAAGATTCACCGATTATGAAGTTAGAGGAAAATCGGAGCCTAGAACTCATATGAAAGTGGATGTACTTTTAAAGAGAAAAATGGGGAAATTTTTAACAACGTTAGAATACAAAGGTGAGATACAGAAGCCAAAACGATGACGGAGGAGCTTACTAGAGCAAATTTATATGAATCACTAAAATCCCTCGCAAAACCCTAACTCTCTCTTCCCCCATTTTAAACGAAACCAAACTGATAATTAGGGCATAATAGAGTGGGGTGAGGAACCTGAGACTTGTCAGTGAGTTGGAAAATAAGTCAGCTGACAAGGAGAGGGGACTCGTAGGTGTAAGATTAGAGCACTCAGATCTTCTGTAGTAGGAGAGGATAGGGCCCTTGGCAGTGAGGTTGGTGATGGCGATGTCCATGTGGTCGACAGCCTTAAAGATCTTCTTCTGGTGGGAGGAGATCTCAGAGTTTGACTTGTTGAAGACCACATGACTTAGATCTTAGCCCGATCATGGCAAAGCCCTGCTTAACCACCTCCATCGTGTACTTCATTTGGAATAGCCTCCCTACCAAGGTCCACATCTTCATGTCCATGTCAGAGGAGAGGAGGAGTAAGGTAGCAAATTATAATCCTTATTTTCTAAGAGTCTATGTTTTCAGAAATGGTAAAAGATAAGTGTGGGGTGTAATGTTATTAATTTGCTTGATGAGATCAATTAATATGAATGATTGGCATAGGATGCATGGACCAGCTTGAGTATCTTACATGTGCATGGCCTGCATGGACGTAACTTGCTCATTTAAGTCATTATGTTCCATTAAGTTGCATTTATTTTCGTGTTGAATTCATTTACTTTCATACTCATTTCTGTTCGTGACCTTTCCTTCGAATTTAGAGAATCTAATAAGGCAAGGCATATTCATTAGTGTCTTTATGTTTGATCATATTCATGTCTCTATTTGTAATCATTTCTGAATGGAATAATGACAATTGAATTTGAATCCAAAAATCAGAGTGTAAGTGAGCTTACCCTTTTCGTGCATGGACTTGCACGAATTCTGAGTTTCTTGCCCTAGTTGGCCGCTTGTGGACTCAAGAAACCAGTTACATTTCTTGAGGAGCAGACTAGAGGTTTAGTTATCATTTAGTTTAAGTTCGTCCATTTTATTCCTGATTCAATTTGAACCAATCTAAAAACATCAAACATGCTTCGTTGCCTATGCTATTTGGTATCAGAGCTTGAGAGAGATTCATCTCGGTTTCAAGAGTGAGAGTGAGAGTGAGTGGACATTATAACCGTAGAGAGTTGTGAGAGACCCCATCTACAATCTGATCTACAGGACTACACGATCCCCTGATCTGTGTCCCTATTACCAAACCAAGCTCCACTAAAATCTGTTGCACTATGGCCGACCCTATTGACAATCTAAATCCGGACATGAGGCAAAGATTTGCCAACCTAGAAGCAGCCATCTTGGAGATTCGCACGCAATTAGCTAACCTTGTAGTGCAACCTCCTCAAACTGAAGTACGTAATAAGCTAGATGTTGATTATGAGGGAGATTATGATGCCACCCTCTATGTACGAAGAGGAGGAAGACATGTTAGAGGAGCAAGGGGAAGAGGTCATAGTGATCTAGGACGTCCTCCAAGAAGGGAAGTTTTTAGAGAGGAGTATGAACGTGGAGAAGAATATAGAAGGGTGGATTGATGTGTGCATAATCATACACATATCTGTCTACATTTTGTGCATGATTTGTTTGTATTTTGATTTTATTATGTCTCATGTCATAGCATGTTTAGTGCATTTTGTGTTCATGTCGAGGAGCGAGAGATCTGTCAGAGTTTGGTTGTTTTGTAGGTGTTCGATGGAGATTTACAAGTTAGTAAGGCATGGTGCGAAGGCGGAGGGCAAGGACTAAAGAATTGAAGAGTAGGAAGCGATAAAGGGCAAGCTGTTCATTTCTAGTGACCCGCTGGAAACCTAGGGACCCACTAGATGTCAGCAGAAGATTTCCAGCGACCCGCTGGATTGGCCGAGAAAGTTTGGAAGACCTGTTTAGTCAAATTAGGACTTCTCTTTTAGGTTTTATTTTATGTTGGACTATATAAGGCTAAGAAACTTAGGTTAAAAACACTCTTGAACGTTTTCACACAAGAGACAACCCTAGTTCTTTCTGTTTGCTTTCGAATTGGAGAATTGTGATTTGCGATTCGGATTAATCAATCGATGAGCTATTTTCCATAACTCGTGGTTAGGTGTTGTCTTTTCATTCATCTACTTGATCATTAATTACTTGGTTAATTCGTGTTGAGTGTTCGCGTGTTAAGAGTGACGACCTTAATTCGTAATACAAATCACGTTCTCATCTTCTTTGCTTGTTCAATTAATTGATCGTTGTGCAAACATAGGATTGACAAACCCAAGTTTGTTCTGTGATTTGTAGTAATTAATTACAATCCAATCATTCGAATTAAATTGCTTAGATTAAAGTTGGGAAATCATAATCCGGTAATTAGAGAATTGATCATTCTGTCCCTGTGGAGATGATTTTACTTATCATACTATTACTTGTGTGATTGTGTTCTCTTGTACGTATTTTTAACCCGATATTTATCGCATCAAGTTTTTGGCGCTGTTGCCGGGGACAAATTTAATCAATCTATCTTTAATATTGGATACAGTTTTCATGATTTTGAGACTAAGCTTTTACACCTTTGTTGATTCTTCACTACGTTTGATCCTCTTCGTTGAGTTTTGCAGTTAGTGAAGACGCAGGAGGTGTATGCCATACACCCGTTCTGACAACCAACCCCTTCTTGGGTACGACCCCGAAATTGAACGAACCCTTCACTCAAGACTAAGGGACCAACACAAAGAAGAGATGGCAGATCAGAACTGGGTAATCAATGTTCCTGCAAACAATAACAGGAGAAGGCAGACACACCCTAGGCTGGCTGACCTTCGACCCAGTATCGAATACCTAGCCGTGGAGGCCAATAACTTTGAGATCAAGTCTGGCATTATTAATCAGGTTCATGAAGATTAGTTTGGGGGCAATCCTTCAGAAAACCCTACGAAGCACATCCAAACCTTCGAAGATCATTGGTTAACAGTCAAGTACAATGGACTCTCAGTAGATGCACTCAAGTTACGACTGTTTAAGCATAGTTTAAAGGACGATGCTAGAAAATGGGTTGACGAATTCCCAGCAAGTACTTTTACCACATGGGATGAGCTTGCAGACAAATTCCTAGAGAAATACTATCCACCAGGCAAGACCACTCAACTATGCAATAAAATTTCGCAGTTCAAGCAACAGGGTGGTGAATCTCTTCATGAAGTGTGGCGTCGCTACAAGAAGCTACTTCGTGACTATCCACACCACCAGATTCCAGAGTGGATGCTCATCCAAACTTTTTACAACGGGTGTGAATCACAAGTTTGAACCAACTTGGACGCAGTAGCTTGGAAAAAGAAGAAACTGAAGGTTTCCGCATCATTAAAGCCATGGCCACCAACAATCATAAGTGGGGAGATAGGGTGGAAAGAAAAAAAGTGGCTAGCGTACAGGACAACAGTGAGATCACTGCGCTCAAGGCACAGGTGGCAACTCTCACATAGTTAATCCAAGCCTCATATGCATCAACCACCACACCTGCTCAGGTTTGCGAGATCTGTACTGGACCTCATGTTACTGATAATTGTTCCTTGCTAGCAGAATCTGTGAACTATGTTGGTAACACTAACAAGAACAATGATCTGTATTCTGCCACATATAACCCGGGTTGGAGAAATCACCCAAATTTTTTGTGGAGAAATAATGCAGGTCAGCAGGTACCTCAGCAACCCAACCTCCCTATGGCTACTAACAGTGCTCAAGGCCCTTAGCCACAACAACCTCAGATATACCAACAAAAGTGGCAAAAATAGACACCACCTTAATAAGATCGGAGGAATGAAGACGAGTTGAGGAAGCAAATTCTCAGTCATGAGGCCATGATCAGAAATCTGGAGATTCAGATAGGTCAGCTTATACTTTAGTTGAATGCAAGGCAACCGGGCACACTTGCAAGCAACACAGAAATCCCTCCTATCCAACAAGAACACTGTAAGGCAATCACAACCAGAAGTGGGCTAGATTTGGGAAAGAACATCGCAAGTCCAACATCAAAACCATCAAGGAAACCAGTGAGTGAAGAAGAAGAAGAACTTTGGGTGAATCTTACAGTAGCTGAAAAAGACAAGTCTACCAAAGAAACCATCAAGCCAGCACAAGAAGAAGATACCCTCCACCACCATTCCCTCAAAGAGTTAACAAGCAGGCGTCTCACCCTAGCTATCAGAAGTTCTTGGAGTTATTCAAGAACCTCCACATCAACATTCCACTGCTCGATCATTTGAGCAGATGCCTACATATAAAAAGTGGATTAAGGAGTTCATTTCGAAGAAGAAAAGCATCGAGGACTTCGAGGTTATACCTTTGACTAGGGGATGCAGTGCAATTCTAAGCCAAGATCTTCCTCAGAAGATGAAGGATCACGGTAGTTCACCATACCCTGCACCATCGGAGATCAGACTTTCAAGAAGGCACTAATTAATCTGGGATCCAGTATAAATCTCATGCCTTACTCTATATTCCGAAAGCTTGGATTGGGGGATATGAAGTCTACATCCATAGTTCTTTAGCTTGTAGATAGATCAGTGGCTAGACCAAAGGGGATCATAGAGAATGAGCTTGTGTAGGTTGACACGTTAATCTTTCTGGTGGATTTCATTGTTATGGAGATGGAAGAAGATCGTGACGTTCCGCTCTTTTTAGGTCGACCATTTCTTGCTACAGGAAAAACAAGTATTGATGTGGAAAAAAGGGGGGCTACGATTTAAAGTTTGCGACGATGAGGTTGTGTTCAATGTCTTCGACGTAGCCAGGTACCCCTCTATCGACGATGACTGCTATAGGATTGATGTGATTGATGAGATTGTGAGCAGTCTAGATGTTCTTGTCGAAAGCAACTTGGAAGTAATGTGAGAGTCTAAAGTGGAAGAGGATGGTCTTGAATTAATAGAGCAAGTATCATGGGTACGCGCAGCAGAATCACTAGAGCTGGACAGCACACCAAGGGTCAAGCTGCAAGCATCTATTCTCACACCACCTGAATTAGAGCTTAAGCCACTACCAGGTCATCTGAAGTACGCCTACCTATGTGAAGGTAATAAGCTTCTGGTAATTATCTCTACATCTTTGATGCATAAGTAGGAAGAACAGCTCATCGAGGTGATTAGAAGGTATAAGGAAGCATTGGGTGGACACTTGGTGATGTGAAAGGTATCATTCCATCTCTTTGTCAACATAAGATAATTTTGGAGAAGGCTCAATCCGAAGTTGAAGGAAGTGGTCCGGAAGGAAGTAATCAAATGGCTTGATGCTCGTATTATCTACCCAATTTCAGATTCTAAGTGGGTAAGTCCTACACAATGCATGCCAAAGAAAGGAGGGATTACAGTTGTCCCTAATGCAAACAATGAGCTCATACCGACACGAGTAGTAGTGGGACATCGGGTCTGTCTTGATTTTGGAAGCTGAACAAAGCCACTCGAAAAGATCATTTTCCTCTACCATTTATTAATCAGATGTTGGATAAACTAGCAGGTCATGCTTACTACTACTTCCTGGACAATTACTCTGGCTATCTTCAAATCCCTATTGCACCTGAAGATTAAGAGAAGACCAATTTTACTTGCCCATATGGTACCTTTGCTTTTTGTCGAATGCCGTTTGGACTCTGTAATGCACCTACCACCTTCCAACGGTGCATGATGGCAATTTTCTCTGATATGGTTGAGCGTCAAATTGAGATCTTCATGGATGATTTCTCAGTCTTTGGGGATTCATTTGAGGGGTGTCTACTGTATTTGGGTCAAGTTTTGGAACGCTGTAAGGAAACCAACCTGGTGCTCAACTGGGAAAAATGTCACTTTATGGTTACTGAAGGAGTGGTTCTCGGCCATAAAATCTCAAGTGACGAACTAGAAGTTGATAAGGGTAAGCTGGAAGTCATTGACAAACTTCCACCTCCGCTGTCAGTTAAGGGAATACGGAGTTTTCTAGGCCACGCTGGATTTTACAGGTGATTTATCAAAGACTTCTCCAAGATTACAAAGCCATTATGCAAGTTACTCGAGAAGGATGTTCCCTTTGTCTTTGATGAAGAATGCAAGTCAGCTTTCAAGCATCTTAAGGAAGCACTTGTCTCTGCACCAATCATTATAGCACCTGATTGGGATCTACCATTCGAGATCATGTGCGATGCAAGTGACTACGCAGTTAGAGCTATACTCGGTCAGAAAAAGACTATAGGGTTTCATGCTATCTACTACGCTAGCTGGTCACTGGACACTGCTCAGGTCAACTATACCACCACAGAAAAGGAATTTCTAGCAGTCATCTTTGCCCTTGACAAATTCCGAGCATATCTACTCGGAACCAAGGTGACAGTACACACGGATCATGCAGCCATACGTTACCTCTTCACTAAGAAGGATGCCAAGCCCAGGCTCATCAAATGGATCCTTCTGCTTTAAGAATTTGACATCAAAATACGTGATCGGAAGGGAGCAGACAACCCAGTGGCTGATCACCTGTCACGCCTCGAAAACCCATTGGTAACAGCTTTTTCCCCATTAATGAATCCTTCCATGACGAACAATTGTATGCGCTAGATGTCATATCTATGCCTTGGTATGCTGATTTCGTTAATTACCTTGTTAGCAACATCATACACCCTAACCTTTCTTCTGAACAGAAGAAAAGATTTTTACATGATATCAGGTTTTATGTATGGGATGAACCGTACTTGTTCAAGCAAGAAAAGGACCAACTACTACAAAGATGTGTACCACATGAGGAGCAGGAACTCATTCTCCATCAATGCCATAACTCTCCTTATGGAGGCCATTTCGCTAGAGAGCGCACTGCGGCTAAGGTGCTACAAAGCGGGTTTTACTGGCCCTCCCTATTCAAGGATGCTACAGACTTTGTGAAGAGGTGTGATCGATGCAAAATGACAGGTAACATCTCTCATCGTCACGAAATGCCACAACACGGAATCATGGAAGTGGAGATCTTTAACGTTTGGGGGATAGACTTCATGGGACCATTCCCACCGTCCGAGCACAATCTCTATATACTCCTGGCAGTGGACTATGTCTCTAAATGGGTGGAAGCCATGGCTCTCCAAACAAATGATGCAAAGGTAGTCATTAAATTCTAACAAAAAAATATTTTTAGTCGTTTTGGAACTCCCAGGACTCTTATCAGCGATAGAGGAAAGCACTTCCGTAATAACTTGCTCGCCAATACATTAACCAAGTATGGAGTCACTCATAAGATCGCTACAACCTATCATCCTCAAACAAGTGGTCAAGTCGAGGTATCAAATTGCAAAATCAAGAGAATCTTGGAAGTCACTGTAAACCCATCGCGGAAAGACTGGTCTAGCAAGCTGGATGATGCACTATGGGCATACAGAACGGCATACAAAACCCCCATCGGAATATCGCCATACCAGCTAGTTTACGGAAAGGCTTGTCATCTACTAGTCGAGCTTGAGCATAAAGCATATTGGGCACTTTACCAATTGAACCTAAACCTAGACTGCTACAGCTCGAGAAGCTTGAAGAGTTTCAACTAGAAGCATACGAGAATGCACGCCTCTATAAGGAGAAAACCAAAAGGTGGCACGATAAGAAGATCATCGCCCACAAGCTTCAAGCTAGATAGCAAGTACTCCTATTCAACTCACGTCTTAAAATTTTTCCAGGAAAACTCAAGTCTAGATGGAGTGACCCGTACACTATAGTCGCCGTTTCACCTTATGGAGTGGTTCAGATTCGCCACCTGGATATGAAAGAGGAACTCAAAGTGAATGGGCAGCGTTTGAAAGTGTATTTAGGCGATCAATTTGACAAACAGGTATCCTGTACGGATCTGGACGATCCAGTACCTCAGTAAACCATCACTATCGTCAAGCTAACGATGTTAACTTAGAACTACCTCTCTTCTTACTCTGAGTTTTATTTGAATTAGCGTCACTCGTCCGAGTTTCCCCGAGTTTGTGGATTTATAGGAGAATGTACATAGTGTCACCCTAAAAAAATGTGTGTTAGTGTTCTTTTTATTTAATTTTTACAGGACTAACAGGTTAGCGGAAGGTACGAGGACAGATTTGCGGAGAAAAGGTGACTATTGTAACCCAGGGACCCACTGGGATTTCCAGCGACCCGTTGGAAGTCAACCAAGACAAACCCAGTGACCTACTGGGATTTCTAGCGACCCACTAGAAGTTCGGGGGTTAAAACCCCCACGTCTCTATCCCTCCCCTCATTTTTTCCTCCCCACACAACACACACCGCCCCTCTCCTCCTCCACTTCTCCTCCACACTTCCGACCATCACCACACCATTCCCCCATTTTGACCACCATGCCCCTCCACCACCTAAACCCTAATTTTCCCCACATTCAATATTTTTTTCCTTTTTGCAGATCCCGGGCTTACGGCTTCAAGTCTCCACCAACCGTCGACTAGGCTTTACTGTGCTTGCCGAGATCGTTCCATCAAGTTGACCACTGCCATTGACCGCTGTTAACCACCGTTGACCACTGTTGACTGGCCATTGACTTTTCTTTCCAACCACCTCCATGGCTCCAAAGCAAAGCAGAACATCTTCCCATCATCCGGGGAGTTGAGCTCCACTCCACCTCAGTCAGTTAACCTAGCACCAAGGTATGACGCCCCTTTTCCAATCCTTAATGAAGCCGAAGGTAAACGGTTCACTAAATTTGCAGACTGTAAGATGTTGAATACTTGACAATTGATTGGAGTGAGATGCATGAGCTTGGTATTGATGTTGATTTACGTCATGCCTTAGATGATCTAGGATGGAATTTTTTTGCCAACACAAGCATAGATGTTCACCCCGAGGTAGTTATTGAGTTTTATAGCACTGTTACATTGGCTGCCAATGATGTGTGTTTCACTGCACGACTTTACGGTAGACCAATCACTGTAGATGAACAACTGCTTATTGACCTTCTTGAACTTCAAGCTGGGGGTGGGGCTTTTGATTTTAAGAACAATCGAGCTGCACAAGTAGGGTGGAAGGACCTTACCGGTCTCCCTTACTATAAAACACAGCCCCCTGCTAGCCTCATCCCCGACCTCTATATGGGTGTGTTACACTATTTTATGTGTGCCTGTTTTAGTGGACAATATGAGAATAACCAGATCACCTACCCCTAGTTCTATGCTCTCTCTTGTGTCAAAAACTGGAAACCATTCAACACTGTTAAGCTGATTTGTGATGTTATTAAACGTATGTTGAATATGACTGACCCCAAATAGCTAGGACTTAGCCATGTTGTCGCTTTCCTGGTTCGTCACTTTTTGCCAGGTAAGGACTCCCCTCCATTGATGGACATCTTCTGGCCAGCGTTTATTACTCGCAATCAGCTAGTGAAGTGGCACTTGCTCTACAAACAAGAAACTCTGCACGGCATTAACATTTACAAGGATGTACCGTAGGAAGATCACCAGGCTGTCTGGGACCAGTTGCGGGCGTCCAAAACTGACGAACCTCCAATTCCCGACTTTGTGCAACTATTGGAGAACTTAGAGGTCCAAGTCTAGTCCCTCGCTTCTGATCATGTAACGTTCTAGAGTTAATACCAAGCCGATCAAGAATATAACCGTGCATAGTGGGAGTGGCTTTAGGCAACTCTACCACAACAACCTCCTCATCCATAAACAGGTGTTACCGCTCCTCTCTTTTCTTCTGTCAGTCTTTGTTTTTGTGCCTTGTTTTTGTTGTCTGCATTATATGCCACTTCACATTGAGGATAATTTGTTCCCTAAGTGTGGGGTTGCATGGTGTGTGCTTTGTGATGTGTAGGAGTGTTTTTATTTGTTTTCTATTGTGTTCATTTGTTAAAATATACATGTGATCGAGTCTATTTTGTGTGGCGTGTGTTTTTGATTGATGTGTTTGAGTCTTTTGCAATTAATGAACTCCCCTCTAAACTTATGAACCTAGAGTGACCACTGAGTCTTATTGCTTAGTTAGGAATTGAACTTGAGTGTCATGAGCGGAATTATGTAGGCTTAACACCCTTGGTTATTTAAGTTGATAGTTGCACTAGGTAGACCATGCTTGAGAGCTTGATGAGTGACCTTGTGAGGATTTATGCTGAAGGATGAGACTCCCGTCTCTATTTTGTTCATGAGGTGCTTGCATGTTTTGGGTGATGGGAGTAGTATATTAGCACTTAGCATGATTTCGTAGTGCGGGGTGAGTTATATGTCAGGGCCATTTTGATGTTGAGTCTAGAGCCTTAGAGCCAAAAACCTGTTCTTATCCGTTGCATAACCCTGTTGAGCCTAAGCCCATTTATTGAGCTACTATTTGCGCATCATTATATGAGCCAATATCTAACTCCCACCTACCTTTAGCTACTTAATCCGAGTGATTAGGACATCAATTGTGGGATGATTTTGTACGGGTGCATCTTGTAGTATAGCTGGGGGGTATTGATTATTAATTGGGTTTGAAAAAGGGTAGAATTGAGGCTAACAGTCAAAAGCCGGGATAAGTTACCAATGAATGTGCGAGAATGCATGAAAAGAAAAGAAAAACCACAAAGGAAAGAAAAATAAAAAGTGTGGAAAGTGTGGAAAAGCAATAGTGAAAAATACAATGAAAGTGGAAAGATGGAAGGAATGTGGTAAAGAAAAAAAAGAGAGGCACACAATGAAAAGTAGGTGACTTGTCCCGAGTAAATGCCTCTAGGATGTGGGAATGCTGGATTGAGTATTTAGTCATTATAGGGTGAGATGTTTAGTATAGTCGAGAGTTAGATTATTGTGTAACCATCGAATTGGGTGGTCTAGCCATTACCCACTGATTTATCCTCCCCTTACCCTAAGCCACGTTACAACCCTACACAAAGTCCCTCTTGATTATGAGTCCTGCATTGCTTGAGAGAGTGTCAAGTGCGAAGTATAATATTCTTAGACCCTGAGCATGCTTGCGACTGATAGGTAGTTGACTACTCAATATAAGTGAGCATAAATTGATCTTACCCACTGAGTGATCAGTTCTCATGTATGGTCCACTTAATGCAAAAGTCAGGCTAAACAGTTGAGGGTGTTGGGTTAACATGATTATTGTTCTTGGCACTTGAATGAGATGAATGACTAGCGATAGGATGATGCATGTCATGATTTTTTCTAAGTAAGGAGGAGCTGTGAAAATGGTAGTTCTGATGCAACTTGCTTGGGGACAAGCAAGACTTTAAGTGTGGGGTTGTGATGTGTGCATAATCACACAAATATCTGTCTACGTTTTGTGCATGATTTGTTCATATTTTAATTTTATTATGTCTCATGTCATAGCGTGTTTAGTGCATTTTGTGTTCATATTGAGGAGCGAGAGATCTGTCGGAGTTTGGTTGTTTTGTAGGTGTTCGATGGAGATTTACAAGTTAGTAAGGAGTTGTGCGAAGGTGGAGGGCAAGGACTAAAGAATTGAAGAGTCGGAAGCGATAAAGGGCGAGCTATTCATTTTCAACAACCCACTGGAAAAGCCAGCGACCCACTAGATGTCAGCAGAAGATTTCTAGCGACCCGCTGGATTGGTCGGGAAAGTTTGGAAGACCTATTTAGTCAAATTAGGACTTCTCTTTTAGGTTTTATTTTATGTTGGACTATATATGGTCTGGAAACTTAGGTTAAAAACACTCTTGAACGTTTTCACACAAGAGACAACCCTAGTTCTTTCTGTTTGCTTTCGAATTAGAGAATTGTGATTTGCGATTCAGATTAATCAATCGATGAGCTATTTTCATAACTCATGGTCAGGTGTTGTCTTTTCATTCATCTACTTGATCATTAATTGCTTCGTTAATTCGTGTTGAGTGTTCGCGTGTTAAGAGTGACGACCTTAATTCGTAATACAAATCACGTTCTCATATTCTTTGCTTGTTCAATTAATTGATCGTTGTGCAAACATAGGATTGATAAACCTAAGTTTGTTCTGCGATTCATAGTTATTAATTACAATCCAATCATTCGAATTAAATTGCTTAGATTAAAGTTGGGAAATCATAATCTGGTAATTAGAGAATTGATCATTATGTCCTTGTGGAGATGATTTTACTTGTGCGATCATGTTCTCTTGCACATATTTTTAACCCGATATTTATCGCATCATGGATCATCCATTCAAAATGAATATAGAGAAATTCCATGGTGACATGGATGTATAGGGATTTCTCAATTCGATGGACTCGGTGGAGAAGTATTTCAATTGTATGGAGCTTTTTAAAGATCAGAAGGTGAATTATGTAGCCTTCAAATTAGAATCAGGTGCAGCAATATGGTGGAGGAAGGAACAAGAAGCTCGGAGGAGGAGAGGTGACTGGCCTAGCATGGAGCAAGCACTACGCGATCGATTCCTTCCAGTCGATTACCATTAGATGTTGTATTCTCAATTTTTGTCATGCACGCAAGGTAACCGTACCGTTGATGAATACACCTCTGAATTTATGAGGTTGGCTGCACATAATGGCATTGAGGACAATGAAGATCAAATGATCTCACGTTATGTGGATGGATTGCATTATGAGATCAATAGCAGGCTGGAGTTTGACACTTTTCTTTTCTTTAATGATGTTTGTGCAAAGGCAAGGAAGATAGGTGCTGCCTTAAAAAAGAAGAAAGTTTCCTATTCTCGTTATTCCGGGCCTGGTCAAATGTCAACCATTACTAAAGGAGGTGCGGAGAAGAGTGCATCTCAAGCCAATGAGTCAAGATCTTCTATGAACAAATCTGCCCATGTTATTGTTCAACAAAAAGGCAAGGAGACTGCCACATCTTCAACCATTCATTGTTTCAAATGCAATGAATTGGGGCACAAGTGTAGTGACTGCCCAAAGAGGAAATTCACCAATATGTTGGAGAAAAAGGAAGAAGAAGAAGAATCCTTAGGAGCTTATTTGTGCGTGCCTATTGAGGAGAGTGGAGATGAAGATCACAATCAGATGGAAGAGAAAGATGAGTATTGTGGTGTCTAACGAATGTTGGCATTAACCAAAAACAAAAATGATGAAGCTCAGAGGCACAATCTGTTCTGCACTCGTTGTTATGTTGGAGATCAAGTGTGCGAAGTCATCATTGATAGTGGGAGCCAAGAGAATTTTATTAGTAAGCCTATTGCGAAGAAGCTTGGATTACAAGTAACCCCGCACCCTTTGCCTTATTCAATTGGTTGGGTTTGATCTGGAGGAGGGATCAAAGTGAATTCCAAATGCATGGTGCAATCAAGATTGGATAATTTCAAGACAAAGTAAGCTGTATGTTCTTGAAATGGATGCGTGCCACATCTTACTAGGGCATCCATGGGAGTTTGACAATCAAGCACTTCACAAAGGTTAGGAGAATATGTACGAGATTAAGAAGGGGAGTAAGCACTTTACTTTACTCCCAAGCAAGCCAAAATTCACGAGGGAGCAAGCTGACCAAGCCATGACAATTGTATCTTTGGTGGCTTTTTCTCATGAATTTGTAGATGAATGACCTTGATGCCTCGGAGTGTTGTCATTTCCTTGTGATGAAGCATGCCTTATTATCTAAAGGATCAGGAGAAGAACCTTTGCATGATCAAATTGCGAGGCTATTTGAGTTGTATCCTGATGTGGTAAAAGAAGACTTGCCCAAGGGGTTACTACCCTTACGCGACAATCAGCACCAAATAGACCTCATTCCAGGGTCTACTCTTCCAAACTTGCCACATTATCGGATGAGTCCCAAGGAGAACCAGATTCTGAGAGAGCAAGTGTAAGATCTTTTGCACAAAGGCTATGTGCAAGAAAGTTTGAGCCTGTGTGGTGTTCTAGCTCTTCTTGTGCCAAAAAAGATGGCTCGTGGAGGATGTGTATAGATAGCCAAGCTGTTAACAAGATCACTATGGGGTACCACTTTCCCATCCCTCGGCTAAATGATATGTTGGACAGCCTTGGTGGTGCATTAATCTTCTCCTAGATTGATCTTCGTAGCAGATACCACCAGATCAGAATCAGGCCTAGAGACGAATGGAAAACGGCATTCAAGATGAAGGATGGCCTATATGAATGGCTTGTGATGCCTTTCAGCCTCACTAATGCTCTAAGCACATTCATGCAACTAATGCATCAAGTCCTGAAGCCTTTCCTTGATGTTTTCGTGGTGGTATACTTCGTTGATATCCTAGTCTATAGCAAGACTGAGGAAGATCATATCTTGCATCTGAAGAAAGTGTTTCAAGCTCTCTAAGACAACAAGCTGTACGTAAACTTGAAGAAGTGTTCATTCTGGAAGGAGAAGCTTCTGTTTTTAGGATTCATCGTGGGAAAAGAAGGAATACAAGTTGACCAAGCTAAAATTGAAGCTATTAGCACTTGGCCAACACCCATGAATTTGAGTCAGATCAGGAGTTTCCTTGGATTGGCAATGTTCTATAGGAGGTTCATAAGGGAATTTAGCATGATTGCAGCTCCTCTTACGAACCTACTAAAGAAGAACACACCATTTGTATGGGGAGAAGAAGCAGAGCAATCGTTTCAAAAGCTGAAGGAGAAGTTAAGCTCAGCTCCGGTGTTAGCTCTTCCTGACTTTGCCAAATTGTTCGAGGTGGAAGTTGATGCATCTGGACTTGGGATTGGAGTTGTTTTGTCTCAAGAAAAGAAGCCACTTACTTACTTTAGCGAGAAGTTAA
Organism: Hypericum perforatum; assembly: GCA_012979155.1. Classification (NCBI taxonomy): domain Eukaryota; kingdom Viridiplantae; phylum Streptophyta; class Magnoliopsida; order Malpighiales; family Hypericaceae; genus Hypericum; species Hypericum perforatum. Next base: position 7,398 of record SOPF01008882.1, on the reverse strand, counting down.
TTGAGCCAAGACAAAAGTGGACTACTTACGAAAAAGAGTTTTATGCTGTTATTTACACTCTAAAGAAATGGGAACACTACCTTGTAGGTAAGGAGTTCATACTTTACACTAATTATCAGGCTTTAAAATTCTTGTTTGATCAATCTAAGTTAAGTAATCCCATGCATGCACGTTGGAGTACATTCTTGCAAAAGTTTCCATTTAAAATAGTGCATAAGAGTGGGAAACAGAATGTGGTGGCGGATGTATTAAGTAGAAGAGTTATGTTGCTTACTGAATTGAAGGGCATGATCACGACTTTTGATTGTTTATGTGAGCAATATGAGAAAGATGAAGATTTTGGAGAAGTGTATTTGAAATGCAAAGATGGTCGTGGTTTCGAGGACTATTTTGTGCATGATGGATTTTTAATGAAGGGGAATAAGTTGTGTATTCCTAGAACTTCATTACGTGAGCAGCTCATGTGGGAGATGCATGGAGGGGCACTCTTAACTCATTTTGGACATAACAAGACTACGACAGCCTTGGAAGAGAGATTCTTTTGGCCAAAATTGATGAGGGAAGCTGCAAACTTTATGAAACATTGCCATGTTTGCCAAGAGATGAAGGGTAGCACGAACAACATGGGGCTATACACACCCTTACCAATTCTAGAGAACATTTGGGAGGACCTAAGCATGGACTTTGTGTTAGGTTTGCCATGAACTCCTCGAGGTGCTAATTCAATCTTTGTTGTTGTGGATAGGTTGTCGAAGATGGCACATTTCATCCCTTGCAAGAAGACGAATGATGCAAGTGTAGTGGCTAAACACTTCTTTAGAGAGGTAGTTCACTTGCATGGGGTGCCAAGGTCCATTGTGTCTGACCATGACACGAAGTTCCTTGCTAGCTTCTGGAAGACACTATAGTGTTCGATGCCACTCTCAAATTTAGCACAATCGCACATCTTCAAACTGATGGCCACACTGAGGCAACTAACCGCACACTCAGCAATCTTTTGTGGAGTCTTTGTCATGAGAGGCAATGACAATGGGACCTTGCTCTACCCATTGCTGAATTTGCGTAAAATGGTGCAGTACACCAAAGCACAGGAAAGTCCCCATTCTCTTTAGTTTACACCAAAGTTCCTAACCATTTGGTTGATGTGTCAAGTGTACCAAGGCCACCAAAGGCGAATGTAGCTCCCATCTCATATGCTAAGCATGTGCAATCAGTGCTAGATGCGGTCAAAAAAAGGCTGGAGGCAACATATGGAAAAGAAAAGATGCGCATTGGAAGCTAAAAATCTTTCAACCCGAAGAACAAGTTATGGTGCACTTCAGGAAGGAGAGAATGCCATCTAACATAGGAGGCAAGCTACAAGCATGCAAACATGGTCCTTTCAAGATTCTGAGGCAAGTGAATGACAATGTATACCTGGTGGATCTTTCTGAAGACTTTGGCATTAGCAAGACTTTCAACATCGCGGATCTCACCCCATTCTTCAATCCGTTACCTCTGCCAAGCAAGTTAGCATTCTTCAATCCGTTACCTCTGCCAAGCAAGTTAGCTATTCGGGAATAGCATCTTCTCAAGAAGGGGAGGATGGTGTAGGACGCATAGACCAGCTTGAGTATCTTACATGTGCATGGCCTACATGGACGTAAGTTGCTCATTTAAGTTGTTATGTTCCATTAAGTTGCATTTATTTCCGTGTTAAATTCATTTACTTTCGTACTCATTTCAGTTCGTGACCTTTCCTTTGAATTTAGAGAATGTAATAAGGCAATTATTGCCAATACATGTACGAGGTTAAAGTTGGATGCATGATCAGCAAGGCATATTCATTAATGTCTTTATGTCTGATCAGATTCATGCCTCTATTTGTAATCATTTCTGAATGGAATAATGACAATCGAATTTGAATCCAAAAATCTGAGTGTAAGTGAGCTTACCCTTTTCGTGCATGGATTTGTATGAGAAGTGTATGGACTTGCACGAATTCTAAGTTTCTTGCCCTAGTTGGCCGTTTGTGGACTCAAGCAACCCTCTAGTTGCACTTTGTGAGGAGCAGACTAGAGGTTTAGTTATCATTTAGTTTATGTTCGTCCATTTTATTCCTGATTCAATTTGAACCAATCTAAAAACATCAAACACGCTTCGTTGCCTATGCTAAAGATAGAATGCTAGCAAGAGTGACATCTTTGTTGTGCTAGTGTAAGGTGGAGTGATATTTTGGAAAAATGGCTGGTTAAAATGTATTGGATTGAAATGTTTACATAAGATGCGAGATTTGAAGTGTTCAAAGATGTTAATTGGTCTCCATAAGATTTCATTTCAACCACAATAAGTCTTAATGAATTTAATTGCTTGAGAAGCTACAGATTTGGAAAGATTGATCTTTGCTTAGTAAATTAAGCATAACTTTCTTAATATCGTTTAAAATAGTGCAAATAAACTTGATCCAAAAACTAGAAATATAGAAGAAAAATTGTGTTAAAAATAAAAAGGATAAAAACCAAATGAAGGCCACCATAATTAAGCTACAATTATGGAGAATTCTGATTGCACCTCAGATTTTAAGTTGTCAATTACGACACTTCACTTGTTTGCTCCATAGATCAAATTGAAAAATTGAGTGGAATATTATTAGACCTCACCCACCTCTTCATATATCTCATAGACTTTTTTGAAGAGGCAAAACATCCTTACATAGCCACAAAATAGAATTGAAAGAAGAAGAGAGAAAGTTGAAAGAAAGAGAAATAAGCTACTAGATAAAGAATCAGTCAATAAGCATACATTTTTCTAATTTAGCCTCCTAACTATTTAAGAAAGTTGTAGAGGACTTCAATATATTTCTTTTGGTATATCATATGTTGAATTTTGATTAGGGAATTAATGAGAATTCTATTTTGAACCAGACAATCATTGGTAAAGCACACATCTAAGGTTATTGAAGAAAATATGATTGGTAAGTATACATGTCTTCAAATTAGAACTTGATATTTTAAAAAATTGTATCATATAAGATTTTTAACCATATATCATATATTCTGTTTGGATGAAGAAATCTTATCCAAGACATGGTTGAAGTTTAGATTTGGTGACTGTGTATAGATTGAAGGGGATGAAGAATAAAGACTTGATAACTGGTTTATGTATGATGAGTGTCAAAAATACTCATTACTTATGTATATTTTAGTGTAAGTTTAGCATTTGTTACATATCGTTTTTACGAGTTTTCTAAGTCTTTATCTCGTTTTTGTACATATTGTTCTTTTATCGTGTTTGTTCATTTTTCTTATGTTTTCTTTATGTTTAGGAGCTTCATGGATGATGATATCACAATGCACAATCAAGATCACAAGGTTGCGAGCAATGGCATTGACAAACCGAATGCACCAATTATTTCCGAGGCTAACCATGTAGTTCGCTAGGCCAGACCTCTTGCACGATAAAATTCATAACTTTCTCATACAAAGTTGAATTGAGACACAGTTTATGGCATTAAAAATAAGACATCCATATCTACAATCATGCCAAAAATCTTGTTTTAATTCGGAGATTAAGTTATCCAAATAAGTTAAATGGCTGACGTCATTACAGCTATGACAAAGCATGACAAAAGCATGACAAAGCATGACCAAGGCATGACCAAAGCCATGACATCAATGGTGTCTGCATGGAAGTCAAGACATCAGCCAAAATAAGTGGCCAACACTTAGATTTTTCCTAAACAACTAAGTTTAACTTATGTGGAAATTAATAAAAGTTAGAGACAAGGTTAAATTAGTTAGTAAGATTTTAGATTAAGTTGTAATATTATATTTTGCATTAGCTAAAGATTGTAATAAGTTAAAGTATTATGTCTTAGGCAAGTCAATCCATGACTTAGCAAGAAAAAAACTCAGCCAAGAGCAAGGAGAGGCCGTGAGCAAAGGAGAGAAAAAAAAGGAAGAGAAGAAAAGAAAGGAGGAAAAGAAGGAAAAAAGGCTAAGGCATAAACCAAGCTTGGGCTTGGACATTGTAACACCTTCTCACCCTTTCAATTCTTGCTTTTCTTTGCTTGATCTTGTAAAACAATATGTATGTTGATTATGTATATGTAATATATAAGTGTAAGTATGTTTATATTAATGTTATGTACAAATATGTGTGAGAAGTTTACTTATTGATGTGATGCCTTGAAAACTTAAATTTTCTAATGGTTTTAAATGGGTAAAAATGTTAAGGATCATGAACTTGTTAAAGGACTTAATGCTTGTTCTAATTTGATCACCTAGAACCATGATTAAAATCAAGTCTTGAGACCGAGAGGAGATAGACTTGATCAAAACATTAACTTGTTGATTCGTCGCCTTGTGAGATGTGGACTCTCCTTAGTGATGAATTATCCAAAAGGGTGATGTTTATAGTTGGTCTTTAGTTAGATTTATGTGACTCGTGGGGGCAAAACTCAACATGTGGCAAACAATCTTCCCAAGTCTTTATATTATGCTTAATGAGTGCTCTTAAGAGAGTAGACAATGTTCTATTCACAACTTCAGTTTGACCATCAGTTAGTGGATGACAAGTAGTAGAGAATAACAACTTAGTACCTAACTTGCACCACAAGGTCTTCCAAAAATAACTCAAGAACTTTGCATCTCTATCAGAAATGATTGTCCTAGGCATGCCATGGCAATTTGATAAGAAAGTATATCATGATGGCTACACCAACAAGTACTCATTCATGCTTAAAAAGAGAATGATCATCTTGACACCTTTGTCACCATCACAAGTTTGTGAGGATCAAAAGAAGTTGCAACAAGAGAGTGATGAGAAAAGGGAGCAAGATAAGAGAAAAAAGAATGAGAGGAGAGAAGAAGCCGAGAAAAGGATGAGAAAAACGGCCAATGGAGAGGAAATAATTGAGAGATCAAAAGAAGCCGGAAAAACAGAAATTAGATCGGCCAATGAGAGAAAAACCGAGAGTTGGAAAAAGAGTTACTATGTAGGAGCAAGTGACATCAAGCAAGCATGTTTTGAGAAAAAGCCTATGATCTTACTTCGGTATAGAGAGGCACTTTTAAACAATAACGAACTTGAACCACATTTGCCTAGTATGGTTGTTTCTCTCTTGCAGGACTACAACGATGTATTTCCCGAGGAGCTACCACCTGGTTTGCTACCCATCCGAGGGATTGAACATCAAATAGACTTTGTTCCAGGATCTACTATACCTAATCGGCCAGCTTATAGGAGTAATCCGGAGGAAACAAAGGAGCTTGAAAGACAAGTCAACGAGGTTCTAGAAAAGGGGTACGTACGAGAGAGCATGAGTCCATGTACTGTTCCTGTCCTACTTGTGCCAAAGAAGGACAGATCATGGAGAATGTGTGTTGATTGTCGCGCAGTCAACAACATAACGGTTGATGAAGAGAAGATACGAGCCATCCGAGATTGGCCAAGTCCTACGAGTGTAGCTAATGTTCGAAGTTTTCATGGGCTAGCTAGCTTCTATAGGAGGTTTGTGAAAGATTTCAGTAGTATAGCCGCACCCCTCACCGAAGTCATCAAGAAAAGCATTGGATTTAGTTGGGGGGAAGCTCAAGAGAAAGCATTCCAATTGATCAAAGAGAAGTTGACTAATGCTCCTTTACTAGCTTTGCCTAACTTCTCTAAAACTTTTGAAGTTGAATGTGATGCTTTAGGTATAGGAATTGGAGCTGTGCTTATGCAAGAAGGAAGGCCAATAGCATATTTTAGTGAAAAACTACGTGGAGCAACCTTAAACTACCCAACTTATGACAAGGAGCTCTATGCATTGGTTCAATCTTTGGAAACATGGCAACACTACTTGTGGCCCAAGGAGTTCGTGATCCGTACTGATCATGTGTCATTGAAACACTTGAAAGGGCAAAACAAGTTGAACAAGAGACACGCTCGTTGGGTAGAGTTCATTGAGACATTTCCTTATGTCATTCGCTACAAGCAAGGTAAGGAAAATGTAGTGGCTGATGCACTATCACGAAGGTATGCCTTGATCTCAACTCTTGATGCTAAACTGATTGGTTTTGAACATATTAAAGAGTTGTATGTTGATGACACTGATTTTGGTGATCTATTCCGAGCTACGGAGAAAGGTGCAAGTGGCAAGTTCTTTCGGAATGAAGGTTACCTATTTTGTGTAAACAAACTTTGTGTGCCTAATTGCTCTATGCGAGAGTTACTTATTCAGGAGGCACATGGAGGAGGATTGATGGGGCACTTTGGAATTGCAAAGACTTTGGCAATGCTACAAGATCATTTTTATTGGCTACAGATGAAGAGAGATGTTGAAAGAGTTTATGGACATTGCATCACTTACAAGCAGGCCAAGTCAAAGGTAAAACCCCACGGTTTGTACACCCCTCTACCTATACCTAGTGAGCCTTGGATTGATATCTCTATGGATTTTGTGTTAGGATTGCCTAGAACTAAACGTGGAAGAGATTCAATCTTTGTGGTGGTAGATAGGTTTTCTAAGATGGCACATTTCATTTCATGCCATAAAACTGATGATGCTTCTAATGTTGCTGATTTGTTCTTTAGAGAGGTTGTTAGGTTGCATGGCATGCCTAGGACAATCATTTCTGATAGAGATGCAAAGTTCTTGAGTTATTTTTGGAAGACCTTGTGGTGCAAGTTAGGTACTAAGTTGTTATTCTTTACTACTTGTCATCCACAAACTGATGGTCAAACTGAAGTTGTGAATAGAACATTGTCTACTCTCTTAAGAGCACTCATTAAGCATAATATAAAGACTTGGGAAGATTGTTTGCCACATGTTGAGTTTGCTTACAATAAATCAGTTCATTCTGCTACTCAATACTCACCTTTTCAATCAACTGCCTATTATTACAATTAAATAAGAAATCTTCCTTTCTTAGGTTGTTTAGAGTGTCTTTGATATGTAGGTTTAGACCTGGCAAGAAGTTTTCAAGAATTTGACCCCCCTCAAAAATTTTCAACTTGTGTTAGAATTTTATCAAACTCTTAGTTAGGGGATTTAATTCGAGCACAAAGCCTAAGAATTGGTAGAAACCTCATACTTGGTTGTTTAAACGAGTAGTTTTACTATGTAGACTAGACTAGAGGGTTATTAAGTGAACCTTGTGAGGACTTGAGCTGACAGAAGAGACACTAGTCTCTATTTTTCATAAGGTGCATACTAGTGTTAGTTGATCGAGGCATCCTACTAGTATTTATCATAGTCTAGGTTCTGTGGAAGTTAGTGAGATGACGGGGCATTCTTTGATATTTGAGCCTAACGCCTTAGAGGCAAAATCCTTAATTACTAACTGCATTAAACCATTTGAGCTGAGCCTTTTCTTGATCTTAGATGAGGAAGCCAATTATAAGCCAAACTTGACCAAATTTCCTTACCTTTGACCA
>SOPF01008723.1:0-11767 GCA_012979155.1 Hypericum perforatum | reverse complement strand
AAATACTGTCAAATTTTGACTGCTCCCTTTATAGCCTAATACAAGCATGCGGGCAAGAACAATGAAAGATCATAACCTCATTTGTTGCTGCTGCCACAGGCATAGATAGAGCATTTTCATCCCCAAGGGCGAGAGCCAACCTCAAGTCCTTTTGCTGATGTTTCAAAGGAAAAGCCGGGGAGTGGCTGCCTTTAAGCATGGCCGGTCCTTTTCCCTTGAACATTGGGGTAGCAATTGCACCTAGATCCTGCAGACAAGATGCTTATCAGTACAAAAATTTCATTCCAACCAAGTTCCCTCGCAGTAGAAGTGCATTGTCTCACCAATACTGCGAGAAGATCATGTGGGTTCAGACCACTCCTCTCTGCAAGCACCAGGCCTTCCGAGAACGAGTTCATGATACTGCAACAGTAACATGGCGTGCATAAGCAGGACTAAAGAAAGGGAACAAAAATCTAACATGTTTCGGAATTCAGAAGTGGGTACCTGCCAAGCAACATGTTGACCACAAGCTTCATTTTAGCTCCATTTCCCACCTCTCCCAAGAAGAATGCTTTTTTGCCCATGGCATCAAATGCTGAAGTCGCTTCCTCGTACAGAGCCTGCAATTAGAAACAGGGGATCAAACAGGTAAATCTTGGCCCTGAAAGAAAAGCTTGAGATTAGATTTATCATGAATTTCTATGCTCATTTTTCTCGATCTTTTTTCCAATATTCAACCCCGGGTTTGAGAGAAGCGGGCGATTTTCGTTTGTGCCAATTCCATCTCCTTATAGGGCTATCTAAAAGCATGATATTTATGAGTCTGAGCATCTTGTGGAATGGCCGAAGTTACAGAGTGCACAAACACTTCTTGCAAGAAAGATCAGGCAAGTCGGATACGAGCCAAGGTCATATTTTTTCAATTTGATTGAAAATGAAAGGGCTCCACTTAGCTATTGGCGCAAATAACCAGAAGAATTGCCACAGCAAATAAAACTCGCCTTATCTCCAGCAGCAAGGATTATGAGTTGACCAGCTTCAGCAGGCTGCTTGCTACCTGACACAGGAGCCTCGAGGAAAGATGCTCCCTTTGAAGTAATTGCCTGCAGATATCAGCAGAGCATACCTCATCACATGTCTAACAGACGGGTATCGAACTGAACAAGGCCAGCAGACCAAACACTCACCTCATTAATCTTCTTCGATGTCTCGGGATCAACAGTGGACATGTCGATGTAACCTTTCCCGCTGCCAATCTCCTCCAAGACACCGTCTTTATCGAAGACCACCTAACAGACCAACATCAGAAGAACCACAGCATCAAGACAGAGCCAACTATGAACAGATTGAGATGGAAGAGAACGAGAGAGATGGACCGAAAGGGCAGCCTTAGGATCGGATAACATGGCAATGGTGAACTTGCACTTCTTGACCACAGCAGCTGGGCTCTCCCCAATTGTAGCACCAAGCTCCACTAGCTCATCGCACTGCCACAACCCAAAAAACAAATCCAAAAAAGAAAGAAACAGATAGAGATCGTATCAATAACCAAATCAGACAAGAAACCCTCAAAGCTCCAAACTTTGGAATCAATACGAATACCATTTATACCTTAGAGAGGGTACGGTTCCAGACAGTGACCTTAAACCCATGCTTTACCAAGTTCCTGGCCATGGCCGTTCCCATTATCCCTAACCCCAAGAAACCCACCTCCATCCCTCTCTCTCTCTCTCTCCCTCTCCCTCTCTCTCTGAGTGTCTTTGTTCAAACTTCAAAGAGTGATTATTTATCTCCTCGGCTTTTATTACTTGGCTTGTTTGTATAATGTGTAATATAAGGAAATGGAAGAAATGATGGGCACATTTTAAGGATAGAAAATTAGTGTCACCATCCACAACCTCAAGGCCACTAATAAAGTTATTACATTTTCTATTCTAAAAAAAAAAGTTATTACATTTTCTGATAAAATTGATCGTTCCCTTCCCTTGTTTTTTTAATACTAATTTATATTTGGACTATTAAATCAATTAATTTAAGCATGAACACAATAAGACCGATCTAGTTGTTTTTTTCTAATTATTTGTTATCTGAATATTAGTATCAACAACTTTTTATATTATATGGTATTCTAAAAAAAGTACTCTACGTTTCTCGATAAATGAAAATTATGTACTTTCAGATGATTTACTATCTACAATACAACCTTTTTTAAGAGTATCTACAAATATAATTGGTATACCAAATAATTAACTTTTAGCTAGTACAATTTTATCGTATTATTCCCTCCAGAAAAAAACACACTGAATTTTACTCGAAAAGAAGCATGTTATGGATTTTATTAGGAGCCAATAGGCGGTTAGCACGTCACCAATCAGTGGAGTGTTATTGTGCTCCCTGTCGTCAGCTGGCAGTTGGTGATTTGCAAAAGGTTATAGCTGGGTTAACCAATCTGGACACTCCATGGCCTTGTACTGATTTTTCATGGGCCCCACTTACTCGTATGGGCCTGGAGAGTCCGAAGCCCATTTTCAGCCGGAGGACTATTTTTAATAGCTAATGAAGTCAAAACAAACGAAACAGCCGGAGGGCTTGAAAGTTGAAACAAATATTAAGATCTAATGAAGTTATACGAAACACATATATATGATATATATAATATAACTAATTAATTCGATTTTTCCTTTAGGTGGAAATTGATCGAAATTGAGGGATGGTGATGAGAAAATTGGAACCTCGTTTTCTAAGAGGAGGATCTTGAATTTTGAAAATAGTGCAGGACCGTCTTGCAATGAAGAGAAGGCCCGCTGCAATGAAGAGGGGCGCGATACAATGAAAAGGGATCAGATTAGAAGGAGGTTAAATGAAATGACAACAAATGATGATATTTAATTCTCTTATTGATCAATAATGACGAATTTGATTCTCCTATTGATCACAATCAATTACATAAACAAAAAAGTTCGAATAGTTTGGTCATGTATTTTAAGTGGTTTTGTCAAGTATGTTCAAGTGGTTTTTCAACATATGTTCAAATGGTTTGGCCATGTATGTTCAAATGGTTTGGCCAAACTATTTGACTATACATGTTCAAACCATTTGAATGTACTTGGCAAAACTTTTTGAATGTACTTGGCGAAACCACTTGAACATACATGACAAAACTATTTGAACATTCATTACCAAACTATTTGAATATACTTTACGAAACCACTTGAACATACTTGACAAAACCACTAGAACATACATGGCAAAACTCCTTGAATATTTAGAGGACATTTGGTCGATAATTAGTAGTCGATAATTATGGTTGATAATTAATGGTCAGTAATTACGGTCGGTAATTCACTCCCCTTTCTCTCTCTTTCCTTCATTACCTGTGAGGCGATGTTAAAGACAAAGAAAAAAGAACAAAAAATGGAAATGAAAAAAAGCGTCCATACTCCCTCTTTTTAAGTTCATTTTTTAGTTTCACACGGTTCCATTTTTTAGTTTCGCACGGTCCTGAAGATGACGTTCAGGACCGAATCCGGTCCCATATTAAATTACCCCATTTCCATGAGCTAATAATTTATTCCTGAATGGAGGGTCAAATTTTAATATAAAAATTTATATGAAGATAAATCCTCAATCCTCAATACGTTAGGTTAAAAAAGTTTTTACGTCACTGTATACAAACACAACTAAAAACTAAACTAACTATGGTTAGCTTTTTAAGTGAGCATAAGTCTTTAACGATGAGGAACAATTTGGTAAACTCGTGTACCTACAGACCAGAGAAAAAATATAATTCCGATGTCAATAGCTAAATAATGCTCTTATAAAAAAAATAAAGAGGTTAAATTTAACGTTTTAGAAGCAGAAGGGCTAAATCGATTATTTTGGCATAGCCCGAAAGGGTTCAACCGTTCAAGGTAATTTTCCATTAAATCCAAAAAAAAATTATTAACAACTGGCGGGTATTGAACTAATTTGAACCCCCCAAAAAAATGGTAGAAATCATTTGGAAAATGGAGCAACCAAACATGGGATGGGAGAATGTTTGTCATCTTACAAAACCAACAGAGAAATTGGGGTTTGGTTTGGTTTGGTTTGAGAGGGAGAATAATAAGCGTCTCCGCTGCCTTCAAACTCCCTACGGCTATCTATTCTCTCCCACACCGTCGTCTCCTTCCCGCTTCCCTCCACTCCCAGCCACAATGGTGAAGTCAACAACCAAACCAAAGAACAACAAGCTCAATAATAATAATAAAAACGACAACCCACAAGAAGAAACAGTACCAGACATCGAAGACTTGTTCACCGACCAACAAACCCATGTCATAAGGGAGTCACTCCTGGAGTGGTACGACCACAACAGGAGAGACCTCCCATGGAGGGGCCCACTTGGTGTGGAAGCAGAAAAAGAGGGAGAGGAAGGAGAGAAGAGGGCTTATGGGGTGTGGGTTTCGGAGGTGATGCTTCAACAGACAAGGGTCCAGACAGTGGTTGGTTACTACAACAGGTGGATGGAGAAATGGCCTACTCTCCACCACCTGGCTGAGGCTTCTCTTGAGGTAGTACACTGGTAAAGTTGGGGTCTTTGGGTGAGTAAATTTGGTTGCTTTTGATGTTTTTGTTGTTGGGTTTTCTTAGGAGGTGAATGAGATGTGGGCTGGCTTGGGATACTACAGGCGGGCGCGCTTCCTTTTCGAGGTGAATCTCTTTGGTTTGTTTGTGTTCTATGGTCTCTTTTCGGGTTGTGTACTGTTTGCAGCTTGCCAAGTGTAGTGTGTTCTGTTTGCTTGAATAAGTAAAGTTCATGCCTTTACATCGAAGTTCGAATCTTTACTTTAACATCTCGGAAAATTTGGAAGAACAGAAAATAGAGGCCCATTTTGTTGATAGCTCCCAGAGTTTTGCTGGTGTGCATTGATTCTCGTGAAGATCTGGTTGTATAATTTAAATCATAGCTTCCTGAAACCTCAGTACATGATAGATTTGTAGTCTGGTAGTTACCGGATATGATCAGATTCACATGGCTTCAACTCTTTTTAATACTTGTTACGCACTCGATTTCTCCAATTGATCTGTATTTTGTTCAGGAGATTGTAAATTCTGATACTTTAGGCGGTAATGAAATTCATGTGCTACTTCTTTGAGAGACTTCTTGGATAGAGAAAATAAAATGCAATTGTCATTATCTTTGTCATTGTTTAGGGAGCCAAGATGATAGCTGCTACTGGAGACGGGTTTCCTAATAGCGTATCCTCTCTACGAAAGGTTCCAGGAATAGGAGAATACACGGCTGGCGCAATAGCCTCAATAGCTTTCAAAGAAGTGAGTTACAATCTTCCCGTGCTAAGTTTTCTGTTTGCATAGGTGGGGTTATATTCAACCTGTGGTTCCAGGTGGTTCCTGTTGTTGATGGCAATGTAATAAGAGTGCTGGCCAGGCTGCGGGCCATTTCTGCAAATCCAAAAGACAGATTGACCATCAAGAGATTTTGGTAAGCTTCAGTGCGTCTATCTCTGGCGACCCCTTTCGTTCAAAGTGGAGAGTGGTCGCCTTTTCTTTTATTCTTAGATATTTTTATCTTTCTTAGTAAATTTCAGACTGAAGCCTTTAACTTTCTTTCTTATGACTCTGAGTTGGCAGAGATGTGAAAGTAACACATAACTGACAGGAATGTTCTTGTATTGATTATGTCAAACTTGCCAAAAAAATCTTCTAACTCCTCTTGCTTCAGGAAATTGGCAGCACAAGTAGTTGATCCGTACCGTCCTGGTGATTTTAACCAGTCTCTGATGGAACTTGGTGCTACACTCTGCACACCACTTAACCCAAGCTGCTCGACATGTCCCATTTCCGATCAATGTCGTGCACTTTCCATCTCCAAAACGGACGAGACCATTGTTGTTACAGATTATCCCGCTAAAACTGCCAAGGTGAAGCAAAGGCATGACTTCTCTGCTGTCTGTGTTGTTGAAATACTAGAAAGCTATGATAAGATCCAAGGAAACCAATATGGGAAATTTCTTTTGGTAAAGAGGCCAGATGGAGGTCTGCTTGCCGGGTTGTGGGAGTTCCCATCTGTCAAAGTTGACAAACAGACCGATTCGTCAGTAAGGAGAAAAGAAATCAATAACTATCTTATGAAAGAGTTCGGGCTTGACCATAAGAAGACAAGCACTCTAGTTCATAGAGAAGATGTTGGGGAATTCATCCATATCTTCACTCACATTCGTCTCAAAGTCTATGTGGAGTTACTGGTACTGCATCTTAAAGGTATGTGAATGAAACTCTCCTCGTCCTTTCTCTTCTTAGAACTTTGCATCTGAACAATGCAGAAGAACACATTCGATCTATATGTTTTAACTTTCCGAGCGTCTCTCGCTAAGGATCTTGTGATGTTGCTAACAAAGAAGAACTCAGAGCACTGAATCATCATCTCACTATAGTTGACTTTATTTGATTGGAACAAAGGGGGAATTAGCAGCCTGTCTTCTATCCAAGACAGAGAGAATGGGACATGGAAATGTGTGGACAATAAGACACTCTCGAGCTTGGGGTTGACTTCTGGAGTTAGAAAGGTAATGAGTTGTGGTCATACTCAATTCTTTTCCGTGACATAGAAATCAGTTTTCATGTATGCAAGTTTTGGATAAGATTAACAAGCAACTTGATGTATTATTATAACCTTTTCGAATCTCTAAACCGTGCTATCCGTCTGCAGTTCTCTAAGTTGCTATTTTTAGACTCGAACAAGAATTTAAGTTGATGAAGTTGGTTTGCTAATGCAGGTCTATGATATGGTTCAACAGTTCAAGGAGACGAAGAAATCAAATGAGAGTCAACTATCAAGTAGGAAAATTAACACAAAAAGACAAAGACTGCTGATGTGACTTAGAAATACTACATTATAGAACTGACCATTTCTACCAGTGGATTAACATTCTATGAAGACCACATCTGCAAAGCAGCAACTTGCAGATGCCAATGCAACCTCACATAGGCATCTTCACATCCGAGTCCGGTTTCGTGCCAATCTACGGATTAGCTTTCGCAGAGTATGGCGTCCACATCGAATCAATTCTTCTTGTAGGCTACAGAGTTGATGTGGTTGGCCAATTTTGTAAAAGATGATTCCTTATTGCAGTAGCCAAGTCATTTTCCAATTCGCGTGTTAATCTACGATTACCCTCAATTCTGCACTCTGATCCCTGGAATGTGCAGAAAACGAGACTACTCAACAGAGCTACTAGTTTAGAATGGCTGAGAGATTAAAGTTTGTCCTTTTTTTAATTATACCGCTTAATATCCAGCCGCCTCATTTGAGTCTGCATGATCTTTAGAACATATCCAAAGTTTCAAAATTTTTAGTTAAACTAGAACTGCGGTCTCACCGGTCAATTTAAGTATTTGATCGTTAAAAGTATCCTCTTTTATACAACGAGTTCATTGGATACGATACCATACGTAAGACTTAAATGTGTCCAAAAGAAGGAAACAAAAAAAAGAAACCAGTGGCATAAAATTAACCAGAGTATTGTGTGGATCAGGAGACTCCCTCCCTCCCTCCCTCTTCTTCTGAACCAGCTCCAACTCTAGCTCTTCCACCTGCTTTTCCTTGCTCACAAAGAGCAAATTGGCAAGAACAACAGGATTATTTCAAAATTGCCATCTAACGCAAGAAGAATTATTTTGTCTCACACAAAAAAAAAAAACACACCACAGGTGAAGCAGCTCTGCAAAAGATTATTTCTAATGAGTTTGGTATCTAATAGCATGGCAACAAGAGGTGGAGCAATGGGTTTGTCTAGCTTTCCTTCATCGCCTTCATACCTGAATAGGAGGAATCCCAGTGGCACCACCTCCCAACTTCCTCTGGTATGTGTTTTTCTTGGGGATGAAACAAAGCTATAACGAACTCGCAGATATTATCACTGATCAACTGTATTCAGTCGAGTTGAGCTCGGATGACCCGAGTTGGTTGGTTTGTTCTGTTTTCAAAATTCATAAACTGGCAGCTTAGGAAGACTTATGCTTAACATGACGAACTTGATGATGTCTGTCTTATTTCTCGACATCGAATCATAGCTCGGAACTAGCTTTGGAGTATTTGACGCTAGAACCTGCAGAATCCTTAAAGATAGAATCTTTTTCGAGTATCAATTCGATTTTCTTCATAGTATTTGTATCATAGATTGGTGATTCCTTTGTATTGCCAAGCAGATGGTTGCCAAGTTAGCAACTTCAAGAAGAAGTAACATCTCCTGTTCTGCTTTGCAAGAGTCATCAACTAGTACCAGTGGTAATTATACTTCCCCCATTTGTCTATTTTGATCCTACTGATGTCTGTGTATTAAGGAGAACTAACCGTTTCTTTCTCTGGTTCTGATAGTTGCTGCTGAAACAAAGGAAGAACAACCAGCTGAGAAACCAGCACCAGCAGCTAAGGCCAAAACAGCTGCGAAAGCTCCAGCCAAGCCCCTTGCTGAGTTGATGTCGGAGGACGTGATCCCTACGCTGAAATCCAGACTCGAAGTCGAAGACGACATCACCGAACTTGAGCTGTCTTTCCAAGACAACAGAGTTAGTCTCCCCTTGGAAAAGTTGGTTGAAATTAACCCCTCTTATACTTGCTTTGCATTTTAACTGTCTTCCTTCGACATGAACAGTTGGAAGGGTCTTTCCTGCATAAGGGAATTCCCTACACATTCTGGGCCTTCTTCCCGAACGGAGTACTCACCGGTAAGTGCTTGCGACAAGCTTTGAACCAAAACTATTTCGTCCATTTTTCATGCAACTTCATGCGTATACAAAACCTGTTAGAACTGAAGGCCCTCTGCTCTTTGGACAGGTCCAAAGGGGTTTGCTTTGGCATCCTACGGCGCCGACGTTAGCACGGTCGAACCATTTCTCATCGATGAGAAGAAGATCACGGCAAATCACGTAGTTTTTTGGGTGGAGAAACGACTGGCCGCCCAAGGGATCATCCCTGTGTGGAAAGAGTGACCACTTTATAGATGCTGAAATCTTTCCCAACTCAATAGTCCTAAACTTTGTAATACAATAACAAGTTGTACAACATTTTTTTGTCCAGTGGAAATGATGTTAATCTGATTCTTTTCTCCCACCACGCTGGTGAGCGCACTATATTTATCGGTAGAGAGTACGACAGTCCGGCACAGACATGAACACAATTGAGTATTCTGTTCCGACTTTGTTCTTAGTCATCCGTAGCAAAACTTCCGCAGCAGGACGATCAGTTCCTAAATCATTTAGAACCCACATGTTGCCGGATGAAACTGAACCTAGCAACGCCTATATTCCTATCAGAAGTTGGTTCTGTCTGCAAAAAAGGTTACTTTGAAGAGAGTAAGATGCACTTGTATGGACACAAATCACATCCGGGCACAACAAAACCTTCTCAGGCGAACATAAGACACATTTGGGAGACAAACAGGAGCTTTTAGTTTTAAAAGCACATATCTACACTGTTGGGCGAGCAGCACTGCTACACTTCCCTGGCTGTTTCTTTCCTCTAACCTTAAAATTTCTGGGCCATCCCTCAACTTGAAGCACCTGGAGATACTGCATTGCGAGAAGGTAGCGAAGAATCGAGGCTTCTGCCGCTAATCTAATTACACTCAAGTTTACGGCTTTTGGAGAGACTTGCTGCTAAGCAACGCTACACTCGTGGAAAACTTGTGTATGTCCGCCTTCTAAGTTTGACCGGATCCAGATTGAGTTTGTCCAGCATCCCTCACATCAACTAAAGACATTGGAATTTCACATGACTTACTTGGTACGTTAAGCCAATTTTCTTTTCTTATTTTTACCTTTTGTGGGCTCATCTCTACTACAACCGTTTGATTTAATTAAGTGGCTCCTGCAGCCTATTCTTTAGCTCCACTCTTTTCCATGCATTTCATTTAATCATGTACACTGACGTAGTTAATGCTTTCTCTTTTCCATGCATCCTAAGCTTGCTAAGCTTGAGAAGCTGACAGTGTGAATGGAGCTAATTCCTAGTGTCCTTATGCTCTGGCCAAATTGCTTAAAGCCGCTCCTCGATTGCAGAGTTTTGCAGTCAAGGTGTGGATTCCTTTATTTCTTTTTATCTTCTTGCACTTCCGATACACATTACAGAAATTTGCAGTCTCTGTGGATTCCTTTATTGACAGAAGGAAGCATGGACCAAGTAGCATTTTAGACTTCTTGGCTTTCTTTTTCTTATCTGTCTAAGTTATGTGTTCATTGTTGATTCTTATATTAGTCGGGGTCAATACTACGTTTTGTCTGATAGTTTCTTCACATATATTATTAATTTTTTTTGGTGGTAACATATATTATTAATTTGAGGCCGAAAAATATTTATGTTGGATGATGAATGATCTCAAATTCACATGGAGGAGGAATATTTATCGCTACTACCTCCCTTGAGAAGCTTGTCATCAAGTGTGACGGGAAGCAGCGGAATTCGGCAAAGCTTGGAGCAATGCTTTAGCAGATCAGGCACCTTACCAGAGCCCAGAAGCGAGAGTTGCCCAGCTGGTCACCACCCCCAGCAGGCTGGCCAAAGATGAACGTTGATGGCTCCTCCAAGGGCAACCCGAGCCTAGCCAGATGTGGGGGAGTAGTCCGCAGTGAGAAGGGTAACTGGTGCCTAGGATTCCATCAAGCTTTAGGCCACTGTGATGCATCTGCAGCAGAAACCTAGTCAATCTGATATGCGCTACAGCATGCGTCTAGCTAGTCTTCCGACACTTAACCGAGGGAGTGGCAAGGGACAATGTGCTATAATTCCTCGTGAGTAACTGTAAGGAACGAGTCTAGATCACATTTTGTGATAGGGAGTGTAGGCGGGTATTCAGGAACTAGTCCGACCCACTGACTTTTTTGTATCACCATCCTCGCGAAGTACATTGACTTTAGTTCTGTATATTTAGCTAGTTTTGTTTTATGAATTCCCACAAAAAAAAATTGCTTGAATATTTCAGGTTTATTTAGTCTTGTTAGTTATCGTAATATCAGCTTATGTTCTACGTACATCAGTCATCTGTTAACTAGAATAGATTACAATTAGAACCAGAAATTTCACATAGAACCCAATTAGCAACATTTCGCAACTCTGGTAGCTAAAAAAACTGTAGCACACAAATTATATCTCCCAGCTAACGCTATTTGTGCTCGTAGCGAATGGCGTTGATTTGGGAGATGAGAAAAGAATTTGAGTAAAGTATAAAACTTAGTCGGAGAACATTTATCAGTACTAATAATTATGAAGTCTGAATTACTAGGGAAGACTCAAATCTTCAAGCTAGTATATTCTGCAGGACGCCATTAATGACCATGACTGGTTCCTGACTATAGTAAGTAAACCACCTTAGAACTTTTGGTGAAGGCAGGCAAAAAACACTTCAGAACTTAGAAATCTTAAATAACAAACAATAAGGGACAACCAGATTACTGATGAAATAAATATAAGCCAATTGAGATTTATAATTCCGCAATTCAAATGACAAAAAACTGCAAGATGACTAGCTAGAAAAAGCCCCACAGGTCCTTGACAAAATGCAACATCTAAGAAGGCATCGTAGATCGACATCTAACTCAACAAGCTAACTCTAATCCTGTCCTAATCTCTAAGATCGTCCAACAATTCCTTGGTCAATTCGCGTGCTCTGCCATCGAATCCAGGAACGGAGACATCCATGCTTTTTATTCGCTCAATGACATCCTCTTCGTGCGATACTCGTGTATCTAGTAATCCATCGTGACTTTACGCTATCGTATATCTATT
>SOPF01008689.1:0-12005 GCA_012979155.1 Hypericum perforatum | reverse complement strand
AAAAGCAGCAGATTCACCCGAACGACTCCAATATGAAATGATACACGGCAGTATTGCAATAGAAGTTGGTCTCTTATTGTACGACATACATTTTTGGCAGTTGTGTTTTCTCCAACTCTTTTCTGATCATCAATAAATTGTTGTTCATTCATCCATTGAAGGATCAAGTTCACTTGCTTACAAATTTTGCACATGATTGATTCATATAACTTGGGAGAAACTTATTTAAAGCATGCATTTTCCAATTAGCTCTCTGACAGTAGCACACGAAGATTGACAAGGCTACTAAAAAAGTCTCATCAGTTGACCAAGGGAAAGAATGAAGATTGAAGAAAGCACAAACTTACATCTGCTCATTACATGAGAATAGCAATTTCCTATAAATGCAAACCACAACTTTGACAGAACCAAAGTTTTCGTTCCTCAGCTCCTTGTAAAATCTTTGTTCCAAGGTCTCCGTTATCTGTCGAGATCACCATTGCAGGAACATGAAACTACAGGGACACCGCAAATGGACAAAAAGGAGCGTTTGTACAACGAAATCATCTATGAAGTCTTGCTAATCTCTGAAAGTGATATATTGAAAACAGACCTTAGGAACTCGTAGCGGGTTCTTTGAAACATAATCACAGAGCTTCCCAATTTTTCTATCATTTGGTTCGGCCTCCTGAAATAGTGGAATCAAATGAATAAACATGAGGAGCACGACAAAGTTCAACATTTTTACTCAATTCCCCTCCAGTTCGCATAGACGGACTTATACAGGTGTTCATGCTCAGCAGACTTAAAAAAGGAGCAGAACGGGAGGGACTGCTGGCATAAAAGCAATATGTGAACTACGCAACCCTACATAACTTATGAGATGCTTGCTCTTAATATATATAGTCCCCACAAGCCAATGAAGTCGGATCGATTGGCAAATTCACCAAAATTTTGGCATCTAACACAAACAACAGAGTAACTTACAAGGACCATGTCGATCAAAACTTCCAATAAGACCACACTCCACAGCATCTCAAATATGTAGCAACATTAATCAACTTTGGATCATATGTATCTACGAGGGAATGCAGTCTCTACTATCCATATACTATCGGACAACCAGCAACAACTATTGCCAGAAAGATGATTGCAACAGTGGGTGACCAACATGAGAAACTACCTGATTAGGAGGAAAGATTTCAGCAAGTAGCTTCTTGTAGCGCTTCACAGGCTGCCTTGACCTCGCCCGCAGAGAAGGACAGAGAAAACAGAGGTTACCGCAGACGGGTACAACCCGCCTGGACATAACCCCCATTTCCTACAAAAACCCGACAAACCTCTCCTCTGCCTATCAAAACACCATAAAAAAGATCAAAACCAAATCAGTAAGAGTCCTACATCCATAATTGAGCTGATTGACCCACAACAGCTAAACAACTCAAACCCCACACAACGGCCAGCTAAACTAAACTTCTGTTCTTCCAAACGTTCTTTATTAATAGAACCATCAAAAGCTAAGTCAAGTAAGAGTCCTAAACAGAGAACAGAGATCCTCAGCTCAAGTACTATGCTATCAAAATTGAGCTCAGTGACCCAACTGAACTAAACAGCTTAAATTCCCAATGGCCCATCCAAACATTTTCTTCTTCCAACCCACATTCGATTACTGATCCAATAAATAAATGTTAAATTCGGCGCTAAAACCCCGTTAAAACCACCTGATCGGAACCTAATAATTCCCCAGAATTAGACAGAAATAATAAAACCCATTGTAGCGGAAACGACGACAAGGAGGAGGAAAATTACCAGATTCGGAATAGGATCGAAAAGGACTATTTGGGTCAAACTTAGATGACTTCTAAATTACGGGAATAAAGTATCGAAAAGGATCAGAGAGAAAATTGGAATTGGAAAATTACAAACAAAAAAAAAAGAAAATAAAAGAAAAGAAGAAAAGGGAAACTGGGAATTGGCCAATGGGGAAAGAGAATAAAAATTAATTCATGTTGGCTCCCTCCCTCCTTCCTCCCACAGTCGGCGACATAATTATTTGTTTGTTTTGTTTATTAAGATTTTACCGAAATGATTGGGAAAAACAAGGTTTTAAAAAATACAGTTCGATCGGTCGGACCGTGAAACATTATTAATGACGGGCCGTTTTTCCAATAAAAATGTTGACCTTGCGGACCGGACGAAATCCAGTCAGAGCGGACGATTCTCACTAATTTATGGTTTTATCTTCGATTCAAGACTACCTATTTGTATTGATACTTTATTTGGTGTATTTTATAAAAATTGGTATGTTTATGTATTATTTTTTTATTTATTGTATTATTAATAGTTTATTACATCAATTGTTAACCTACATATCTATACACATATTTCAAAAAATTACAAAAAAAACTTGAAGAAAAAAATTTGGTCCTACGAACAATTAGGGGGGTCGGACCAAATTGGATTTTTTTTTGGGTGTTACTGTTTACGTTAAATTATGAAATTAGTACCCAAATGAAAAAATTACAACTTTGGTGTCCACGTTGGCAAGAATTTTTTTTTTCTGAGTACCGAACCGGTACCCGGTATTTTAGCCTGGGTAAATCAATACCCAGGATTTTTTTTTTGAAAACAAAACCCGGGCCAAAATCTCGGGTACTGGCTTGACTGGTAAAAATTACCGGATACCAGGACAGTACTCGAGATTTTGGGCCAGGTACCGGCTAGCTCGGTATAAAACCGATACTCGGGATAGAAATCCTCATAATTCAAACCTCCCCCAATATTTGACCCCACCCGACCCCACCCGACCCAACCCATCCCCGGCAAGGCCCGGCCTGACCCAGCCCAGCCCCGACCTAGTCCAGACTTACCTCCGTCGTCGAGCACGGTCAACGTTCATAGGTTATACCGAATTTCATTGCTTTAGATTTTTTGAATTTAGATTTGAATAGGAATTGAATTTAGATTTGAATGTTTGAATATGAATTTGAATGTGGGTTTGAATGTGGATTTGAATGTTTGAATGTGAGTTTGAATGTGAGTTTGAATGTTTGAATGTGGGTTTGAATATTTGAATGTTGATTTGAATGTTTGAATGTTGATTTGAATGTTTGAAATGTTGATTTGAATGTTTGAATGTTGATTTGAATGTTTGAATGTTGATATGAATGTTTGAAATGTTGATATGAATGTTTGAATGTTGATTTGAATGTTGATTTGAATATGAATTTAAATATTTGAATATGAATATGAATTTAAATGTTTGAATATGAATATGAATTTAAATGTTTGAATATGAATATGTATTTGATTGTTTGACTATGAATTTTAATCTTTGATTATGAATTTGAATTTTTGACTATGAAATTGAATTTTACGTGTATATGTTTTTTTTAACGTAGACATTAGTAATGGCAGCACAGCATGAGGGAGACATTTTGGGTGATGGTGGTCCTGCTGACCGCAGTTTGCTGAAGTATCAAGATGTGCATCGATCACGGAGCATTTGGAATGCGGAGCTTCCAGGTGGCGCTGGTAGTTATGATCTGGATGGCGCGCTGAAGCTGTACAGACAAGCTTGGAAGCAGGAGCCAGTGGTGAACGATGCGTTTAGACGTTACATGAAGATGGCAGACTTTTGGGACGTATGGTGCATCGATCATGTCCCGGTCGAGGCAGCGGTCGTTGTAGCTCTAGTAGAGCGATGACGACCAGAGACGCATACCTTCCACCTGTCGGTAGGAGAGATGACGATCACGCTTTAGGACATCGCTGTTCTGTACGAATTCCCGATCAATGGCATACCGGTGACAGGAGATCAGACGCCGACAGATTGGCCGGAGATGTGCGTGCATTGATTTGGTAGGAATCCGAAGGAGATAGATGACATGGCGGTCAGCAACATGATAAAGCTGAAATGGTTTGAGGAACAGTACAATCCGGCGCATCTAGCAGAGGATGCAGACGACGTGACAGTTTGCTATTATGTTCGGGCGAGCATAATGCGGGTCATAGGCTCCATCCTATTTTCAGAGACGAGCGATACACGGGTCATGGGTACTCCCGACCCTCAGCCATTGAGTAGGCCCTTATTTCCCGCATAGCTTCCTCTTTCATTTTCCACAAGCTCCCTTCCTTCAAAAGCCCACAACAGCTATTGGAATAATCGATGTTTCCCCATTCATCAGCAAATACAGTGATGGGTGCTGAGGGACCCTGACTAATGGGAAGCTGTGCATAATAGATTGATTCTGCCTCTTGCTCCAGCTGAAACCTCCCTTCTTCTTCTTCTTCACTTTCCTCATCGTTATCGTCTTCTTCCTCGTCTGATTCTTCTTCTGTCTCCTCTTCCTCATCTACGTTATAATCCGTGTCAAAGCTCGTGTGTGCATACGGAGTAGACAGGTTCAATCCCACAATTAGATCTAGACATATTTATGTTGCTTCTACACCATTGATGTTTACCATGCTCAGCACCATATTGGCAACATCTTCCTCGTCTTCGATACTAATCAGTTGGAACTTTCCTGAAGCTATGGGACATCTAAATACCAAATACTTCAATTCTTCGTTATCATGAAACGAGACCTTTTCACACACTCTTCGCCGTAACCTCTCGTACGTCAACTTATCTTCGTGGAATTTCAATCTTACTTCATACCCTCCTTCGTACTCAAAACCAGTAAGCCTATTTCTCTTAATTGCTCCATCATATTTCACTCCAATTTTCACAGTTCGCTGAGACATTTAGACAGATCTACACAAATAATATTACACAAATGTTCACACATAAAACTAATTAATCAGACTAACACAAAATTACTTGCATAAATAACATAATTACTAATGATTGTTCAACAAACCAAAACTAACAACAACCACCTTCATCAATCAATTTATCAACTTGCAATTTTCACCATCATCAATAATTAACCACACTAACACAAA
This sequence comes from Hypericum perforatum, assembly GCA_012979155.1. Classification (NCBI taxonomy): domain Eukaryota; kingdom Viridiplantae; phylum Streptophyta; class Magnoliopsida; order Malpighiales; family Hypericaceae; genus Hypericum; species Hypericum perforatum. Next base: position 7,079 of record SOPF01008689.1, on the reverse strand, counting down.
ATTACTTACGTAATTAACATAATTACTAAGGATTGTTCAACTAACAACAACCTTAACAACATAGTTAGTAACGATTGTTCAACTAACAAAAACTAACAACAATCAAATCGCCGCTATCAACTTCTAAATTAAATCATAATCCATAATTAACTACACTAACATAATATTAATAACTACAATTCAAAAAATTATTAACAAACTATAATCAAACATAAATTATAACTACTTACCTATAGAAGCTTCAAGAAACACTCGGAAATACTCAAAAACTCGGAATTTTGGATTTGGGGCATTTTTGGTTCATAATTTCTGGTCCAGAAAATTGGTTCGGAAATTTGATTAAATAGACCAGTACCCGGTATAAAATTCCGACTATTGGTAGATAGAAAATCTCAAATCAACCGTTAAACCAAATTTCTAGGCCCAAGCGGTAGATAACCAGTACCCGGTGCAAAATACCGGGTGTTGAACCAGTACTCGAAATTTTGTACCGGGTAAACCAATACCCGATATTTTGCACCGGTTTCTGTAATCGGTAAAAAATACCGGGTATTGGTATACCCGGTACAAAATTCCGGGTACTGGTTCGGTACCCGAAAAAAAAATATTCTTGCCACGCTGGACACCAAACTCGTAATTTTTTCAATTGGGTACTAAATTCGTAATATTCCATGAACAGTAAAAAAATCCACCAAATTCTAGGTCAACTTTCGAGTCTTTTCTAAAAACTTTGGTAAAAAGATAAATTAACAATTTTTACTTTTAAATTACATGACGAGTCGGCCTTTAATCTAAATTTGAACGTTACGTCAGTGTTTATTCAATGTGCTGGAACGAGAGTGGTGGTGGGTATTTGACGTTGTGGGTGATGTGACAATGGTTAGGGGTGTCTATTAAATGTCTAATTTTGTGGGAGAAAATGAAATACATTAAAAGCTGTAGGGCTCAATGGATATATAAATAATCTCCAACTGTCCCCGGTAATTAAGGGATTTGCTCTTTGGATCCTTTTCCTTTTTGACCTTTTTATTTCAATAATCTGAAAGTGTGCGCCACTTTCCTAAGTTTCATTCGACTTTTGGGGTTACTCTCACAATATTTTGGATAATTTTCCAGAGAGGAGTTGATTTAAAAATTATTAACCAAAATGGTGTCATCGGGAAATTAAATCCCTGTCTAGGGTCAGTACAAAACCGCAAAAATAATTGCGGTTTTGATTTGCCTAAAATCACAATTTTTTCTGTGTTTTTGGACAAATCCCGCAAAAAAAATTGCGGTTTCGTACATCAGTTTTGAAAGAAAAAAAAGCTCGGTTTAGAATGGCTCAGCTGTCCAAAACTGCATCTTTTGTTGCGGGATTTGTTGAAGAAAAAAACTTTTAAATAATAATGTATACCAATAATAAGAATAAAATCGAGTAGTTTAGTTGGCTAATAAGCATCACCTTAAAGGTGCAGACAGAGGTTCGAATCCTTACTCCTACCAAAATCCTCTTTTTCCTCGTTTTTGGTAAAAAAATATTTGGAAAAAAAATATTTAAATAAAACTGTATACCAATAATAATCAATAAGCATCACCTTAAAGATGCAGACAGAGGTTCGAATCCTCACTCCTACCAAAATCCCTTTTTCCCTCGTTTTTGGGAAAGAAAAACATTTAAATAAAACTGTATACCAATAATAATCAATAAAATCGAGTAGCTTAGTTGGCTAGGAAGCATCACCTTGAAGGGTGCAGATGGAGGTTCAAAGCCACTTCTACCATATTTCTTTCTTTCCTCATTTTGGGCAAAAGACACTTTAAATAAAATTGTATACCAAAAATAATCAATAAAATCGATTAGCTCAGTTGGCTACGAAACATGACCTTAACTGTATAGATGGAGGTTTGAACCATGGTTTTGTTTTGTCCAAAACCGCATTTTTTCTTGCGAGATTGGTCTGAAAATCAAACTTTAAATAAATGTGTTTAACAATAATTAACAACAAATTGGAGTAGCTCAATTGGCTATGGAGCTTGACATCATGCGAACCTGACGGAGGTTCAAAACCTGTGAAAAGTAGAGCCGATGTTTTTTAATGGATGGCCAATGTACGAAATTACAATTTTTTTGCGGGATTTGTCCAAAAATACAGAAAAAATTGCGGTTTTGGGCAAATCAGAACGGCAATTATTTTTGCAGTTTTGTACCGACCCCAGACAAGGAATTGATTTTCCGAGGACCCCTTTTGATTAATAAATTTTAAATCAACCTCTCTGCGAAAAATTGCCCCAATATTTCTTAACTAGAGCTTTTTGTAATTATCAATTTTCGTGCAATTCTTTTCCATTTACAAAATGGAGCCCACTAGAAACTATCTTTTAGAAATGCAACAAATAATAATAAAACAACCCAGGGGATTCTTAATGGGTAATTTTTTAAGGGGGTCGATTTGATAAATTTTTTGCGGTATCAATTTCACAAAATCGCAAAAAAGTTTATTTTTCGGTCCAAAATTGCAAGAATTTTTGTATTTTTTTACCAAAACTGCAGATAATATTAAGATTACTTTTGCGGTTTTGCACGATTTATCGCGGGTTGTGGTTGAATATGAGTTTTTCTAACAATCTCTCGATATGATCCAAGTGTGAATGTCGTGAAATAGTTATGATTAATATAGAGTTTTTCGGGAGGAGATTGAAGTTGATTTTTTTAGAAGGAGAAATAAATTTGATTGGTTGATCAGTTACGCAGTACACACTCCAAAGAAGAATCTCTCGTAGATGCTGGATTCTTACATCCCTTTCAAGCCCATTACAAACAACATTCTGAGCAACGGCTAAAGTCCGTGATAAATTGTGCGGTTTTCATTTTCTTTTTCCAAAAATGCAAACAAAAAACTTGTAATTTTGGTCAAAAATGCAAATTTTTTTGTAATTTTGTGAAATTTAAAACCGCAAAAAATTCAGTAGTTTTTGTTCGACACCAGACAAATAAAACAATTTATGACAACCCCATTTGAGTTATTTTCGAACAAATCAACCCCCTTTAAGAAAATACTCATTCTTAATTTGATTTTGTAAATATGAGCAACTAATCAACGTTAAAAGATTGACAATTATAATCTAAAATCACACCCTTTATACGGATAGAATTGTAACAAAAAAAATTGATTTAATTTCAAATCTTCCCATATTAAAACATATCATTTTAGAGTCACCTTGCCTTAGTTATATTATTATTTTATTATGATTATTAATAATTTTGATCATGCGTGATATTTATTTTATGTTTTATTATTTTATATATTATTTCGTATGTGACATTGTTTAGTATTATATTAACCCTAATTATATATAATAAGTATTAGTTTGTATGTTTTGAATTATGTTATTGAAAATATTATTGAGTATTTTTATCTGGAAAACTTTGTCTTTAATTATTTGAGAAGTAGAGTCTTCTGTGCTAATAGATTTTTAATGTCTATTTATCTAATTTATTGATTCACTTCCACTACACTACGTCAAGTGGTATCAGCGTTTCGTTCATCTAGATCGAGATATTCGTGCAACCTATTTGAGTTTTAAGTTTTCTGTTAAAAAAATAGAAAAGGCTAAGATTGGGATTAGGGTTTTCTAGACAAACCTATAGGAGGTCACCATCGCACATTCGACGTCGTCCTAGTACCGACCGCTCGTCGGCACGACCAAGTCATCATTCATGAGATCCCACACTCCATCAAGGTAACTCAGATCCCATCACTCCTCGCAGCACAGCCAAGCATCCAACCATCCAAGGCCCATACAGACCATCTTACCAAAGTCTGAGTCGTCTTTATCTATCCTACCAATCTTTGCCTTACTCCAACGTGGTGGTTGTGGGTTTGATATATTTGCCTTTTTTAATTAGGGTAGTTAATTTGGGAGTTTTGATTGATTTATACATCATAGGATGATTTGAAGCTTCGACAGATTGGGGAGACTGATTTAAAGTTTTCTCTTGTAATAAACTTACTATTTAGTTTGATTTTGAAATTTTTTGATTTGACACATTGAGAGATTGATTTGAAGTTTGAAAGAGATACGTCAAGGTTTCAAAAATTTGGCAGTGGTAAACTAACAATTTGATCCCATAAGTTTGAAAGTATTATGATGGCAGACTATGATATTTTAAGATGTCTTGATAATCTGGAAGATTCAGTGCAGGAGGTATTTTGCCAGTTGAAGAGTTTGACACTACAATCGACATCTATCCCTAGAAGTAATATAGTTCGTGGTCTTAATGCTGGAGATACTGAAGCGACTGAATTCGTGTATGATGTTAAAATTAGAGGTCATGGAGGAAGAGGTCATGAAAATATAGGGTGTCATTGAGGCTATAGAGATCGTAGTTATGCTCGGAGAGCTGAAGTTCCACGAGTTGATTATAGAGGTACTAGTACTTGATTATAGAGGTACTAGTACTTATCACCATGTTGATCATCCTTTCAAAATGAATTTTGAGAAATTATATGGTGGTATGGATGTTGAGCCTGTTTTGAATTGGTTGGAATCATTGGAGAAATGTTTTAATTATATGGATTTGACTAAAGAACAAAGGGTCAATTATGTTACCTTTAAGTTAGAGTTTGGAGCAATTGTTTGGTGGCGAAAGGAGCTATTATTTTTATCTGTGGATTATCAATAATCAATGTAATTATAGTTTTTTTCTCTTAGAAAAATCATATTATTGAAGAGTATACTATTGAGTTCATGAGACTAGCTGCTCAGAATGATATTGAGATAAACAAAGATTAATTGTCCAATTGCTATATTTGTTGATGAATTGCATGATACTGTCAAAAGAAAAATAGAGGGCAATGCATTCTTATACTTTTAAGATACTTGCAGACTAGAAAAAACAATGTAATTTTGAAGAAGAAAAAAATATGATCTATTAAGGTCATTGAGAGACAATTAATAAAGGGAAAAGTCCTCCTAAGGCCCTTGTGGTTTGACCCATTCTCAAATAGGTCCCTGAGGTTTAAAAAGGCGATAACCAGTCCCCGTGCTTCCAATTTTCACATCTGAGTCCCCCCGATCCAGTTCGATTCGAAAATCCAAAATTCAATCTCGCAATTCAGGTGACAAAAATATGTGAAATTGGTATCTACATGTCAGAGACACTTTGGTGAGTCACTTGGAGTCGATAATCGGCGTTTTCGTCATCGAAATTGCGAGATTGAACTTTGGATTTTCAAATCGAACCGGATCGGGAGGACTCAGATGTGAAAATTGGAAGCACGGGGACCGGTTATCGCCGTTTTAAATCTCAAGGACCTATCTGAGAACGGGTCAAACCACAAGGGCCCTAGGAAGACTTTTCCCATTAATAAAAGAGACTCAATTTCAGAAGAAGAATCATGTTAACCTCTATTTATCCGGTTTGTTAATTTATTTTGTTACGCTCTATCAACCTCTGAAAAGAATTCAATAACACTAAATTTTTAATGTAAAAAATTGTGTACTTTTATTGGTCAGTTAGTAATTGTAATTAATTTCAATGCCTTTGACCAACATATGTAGAACAAATTAAAATATTGTTTGAAGAATAGTCTCGTGAAAATAATTGATCTCAAATTTAGTTGAGAATAATGTTAATATCTAATACTATCAGCAACGTCATTTCACAACCAACCCATCCTTAACTATCATCGGAATAAATAATTAATTTCTCATCCATCTAGATCAACTCAACCTATTTTACTCAATTTTCTACTCACATTCACATCTTACATCTCAACTCATTCTCAATTAATTAATAATTAATATATCTCTCATCCACATTATTAACCCAATTGACTTTAATTCTTTTCTTATTCACATATTTTCTAATATTGTTAACTTGTATTTTTTTTTACAAAGAAGTTTAGTTTTGGTGTGAAAATATATTAATATTTGGAGTCTATTTATAGATAGTAAAAAAATAACTATTTATAAATTAATGGTTTTTTAAAATTACATATTATTCTATTTTTTTAATGCAAATACTATCTTTAAAAAATCAATTTAAATATATTGTGCTAAGCGTATGAATTAGATCAAAAGAAAAAAGAATTCTTACGAAAACATCCAACCCGACATAGATGGCCATCCGGGGCAGACGTCCTCGGCATTATATTTTTTTGCGTCATGCGCGTATATTACACGCACTCTATTCCGAGAATGGACGGGTCCCGCCAATGTGCATGGTCTAAGTCGATGTTATAAAAGCATGAGGATAGAGAGAGACGGGGCAAGTCCACGTCACAAAAACGAAACCGGACAAATAAAATGGGAGATAACCACTTTAGGGGAGGTTGTAGAAGTTCATGGTTTTTTTGGTAGGAGGCTTTCTTTATCGGTAAGACGGTAACTAGCAATTATTCACACGCGATGCAAGTGATATTTTATTTTATGTTTTGTGAAGGATTTTAAAACCTCTAAACCATAACCTAACTGAAAGCGACCCATTTTGTTTCCGTCAATTGTAATGAAGAGAAGCCAAAAAATCAATTGTATAATATTCAAGTGACGACGAGATTTCGACCATTAGGTTGAAAAACCCATTTTATTCTGATAAATTATTGTTTTCAAGAAGTGTTTTTGATGTATTAGGTGTGGGGCAGGTAACAATTGACAATTGTCATGTCTTTGCTATCTAAAGGCAATAAAAAGGGACACATCTAATTAACTAGAGAGGAGATCCAATAACCAGTAGAAGAGATCCGGAAACAGATTTGAGAAAGGCAAACCACAATTCAATTATCAATAAATAATAATTATTATGACTTTTCTAATACTCAAATGTCAAATCGGACTCCCGACTAATAAGCTCGCTTGATAAGCAGATACCGATTTTTTATATATTAAAAAGAGCTATTCGATATATATTTTTCCCTTATATTGATGGTTCCTTCTTCCTCAAAAATTACTTTTGTTTGGTCCTTATCCATCGCCACCGCTACCTTCTAATGGAAGAAACAGAACCCAAAAACGATGAGGTGGCCTTGATAGTGGGAGTCACAGGCATGGTAGGGTTAACCTTAGCAGAAACCCTAAAACACAACCCATCCACTTCC
>SOPF01008664.1:0-15745 GCA_012979155.1 Hypericum perforatum | reverse complement strand
GTTATATAATATCTAAATAGTACCGTGTAGCTTAACTTATTTTTTTTATTGTTTCATCAAATAAACACGCCAAATTAATGATTAATTTATCTGTTCTCATTGGGTGGTTATGCTTGTCTTGATTGACCAATCATTCCATAATTAATGAGAGAAATTCGCCACTTAAGCAAATTGCAACACGAGGAGCTCAAAGGCACTAAATAATTAAATATTCGTAATCGAGACAGGTTTTTTTTTTGTCAAGAGGAGGGGCTAACGACACCCCGTGCAGAAATTCATTTAAACAAAACCAGGTGTTACAATTGTTCGCGGGAAGGCTACATCGCTAACATCCCGGAAACGAAGAGTGCTTAGGCCGTTTGGAGGCGTACTAACGGAATGGACGCCTAAAGGGAGAATAAAACCATGATTGGCCAAGAAGTCCGCACATGAATTTGCTTCCCGATACACATGTTGAATCCTAACTGTCCAATTCCGTGCTTCCCTTACATCCACAAGGGTGGGAAAGGTGTGAGGACTTGCCGATTCCTGGGATTGTAATGCCGAAGCAACGAAGCTTGAATCTGTCTCCAAGATTATATGCTTAAAACCTAGATCCCAGGCCAACTTGAGACCATGATAAGCCGCCCAAATTTCAGCCGAGACACTCGTACAAGATCCTAGAAAGCTAGAGAAACCCGTAATCCACGACCATTCACATCCCAAATTAGTCCGCCTGCTGCAGCCATCCTGCTTGAAGCCCGAAATGCACCATCCATGTTCAATTTCGCCCAGCTGACAGATGGCTTCTCCCACCCCACTAGGACTTCACACCTTGTTATACTTACGTTTATCCTCTCAGCTGCTTCCCATGCCTCTTGGATCTCTCTAGTACGAATACAAATAGTGATATAAGGATTCGGCGGGCGAGCGTCTCCTTCCTCCCATACCTGATGATTCTGCCATCTCTAGTTCCAATAAATGGTCATCAGAAAAAAGGAGGTCCATCCCTTTTGGTGCAAGATATTATGCTCCATCCATGTTGAGAGGTCCCACGTAAAGAACTCAGCGATATCATGCTTTTGTCTTCTGAGTAGTTTGACCCAAGTGGCACGCACACTGGCACAGTCACGTAAGGCATGTAAAACTGTTTCTTCTGCAGCCCTGCAACACGGAAATATTGCATCACCAGTCATAAATCTATGAGCTCTAACAGCATTTGTCAAAAGACGGCCATGCCCTGCGAGCCATGCCGTGGTCTTCATCCTTTGCGGACCTTACCATGCCCAGAGAGATTTCCATACCTGTTTACTCTCTGATGTTTCCTGCACCCTTACTAAATCATAGGCTATTTTGGTAGTAAACTGTCCAGTCTTTGATTTATACCAAACAATATGATTTTTGCCTCTATCACTCCGTGGAGGGGAAGTACCAGCAATGACAAGGATGCATCCGGTAGGAAGAAACTCCTCTAGAAATTGCAGATTCCATTCACCATTTCCAAATGCAGCATCTGCCACTTTCATGCCTAACAAAGTCTCTGGAATAGGTTTGGTAATTCTGTCAATCAACAACATATCATTAGGTAGCCATTTATCTTTCCATAAATTGATCGATTTACCATCCCTCACTGCCCAGCGAATTCCTTGTAGAAGTATGGGCCATACGGTAATGATCGCTCTCCACAACGGGGAGCCCTTCGAGCTGCTTTGCAGGTCCAGCAGAAATTCCTCACTCTTCACATATTTTCTCCAAAGGATTTGAGTCCATAAAGCCTCCCTATTAGTGATTAGTTCCCATGCTAACTTCATGATGAGCGCTTTGTTCTGGTGTCGGAGATGTTTGAAACCAAGCCCCCCTGCACATTTCGGTTGACACACTTGCTTCCACGAAATCAGATGTGGTTTCTTTTTTTCTATAGTCGAACCCCAGAGAAATCCCCGTTGCAGCTTCTCAACATCATCACATAAACCTACAGGGATCATCGCAGTCTGCATGGCATAGACTGGAAGAGCAGAAATAACAGCTTTTGAGAGTGTTTCCCTCCCTGACATTGATAATCTGCTAGCACACCATCCTCCAAGCCTACCCTTAACTTTGTCCAAGATGAAACTATATGTTCCCTTCATGACACGCTCGTGGATAAGAGGCATTCCCAAGTATTTGCCTAGGTTACTTGTGAGTGAAACCCCCAAATCTCTACTAAGTTGTCGCGCCAGTGAGGTAGATGTATTTTTAGACACGTACATCTTCGTTTTAGGCTTGCTGATTTTTTGTCCTAAGACTGCACAAAATTGATCAAGTAAACCAGCAACAATCTCAGTTTGTTCCCTCGAAGCTTCTCCAAACAAAAGGAGATCATCAGCAAAGAAAATATGGGATAGTTTAGGTCTATTTCGCGAAATAGAGATAGGCTTCCATTCCCTCTTCTCAACACTAAGATTGATAAGATGGCTCAGCCGTTCCAGACAGAGGACGAAGATGTAGGGTGATAGGGAATCTCCCTGCCGAATTCCCCTTGATGGTTTGAACACCTCATTTATCTCCCTATTCCATAACACCTGCATGGAGCAAGTAGTTATACAATTCATAATGACATTCACAAGCTGTGTAGGAAGGTTGAGTAGTTCCAAACTCTCTCGTATAAAGGACCAGCGAAGTCGATCATAAGCCTTTTCAAGATCAACTTTGATGACCATTAGTTTTTTTCCAGTTCGACGGGTTCTCATTGTGTGAATCACTTCTTGAGCAATAATTATATTCCTAGTAATATGGCATCCAGGAACAAAGCTATTCTGGTGATTTCCAATCCAGCATGGCATGAACTTCTACAATCTGGAAGCCAATAGTTTGGTAACAATTTTAAGAGAAACGTTACACAAACTAATTGGTCTAAATTGGGAAGGATACTCATGATGATCGATCTTTGGAATTAGGACAATAACTGTTGTGTTTGTTATTTCTGGGGACAGTTCTTCAGTGAGGACACCTCGTATAAACCAAACAAGACTATCCTTGATAGCATGCCACTATTTCTGAAAGAAGATAGCATGAAGCTCGTCCGGTCCAGAAGCTTTCAAAGGTCCCATACTAAACACAATTCTCCTGATTTCATTTAGAGTGGGAATGGCTTGAAGAGCATCCCTATCCAAGTCTGAAATACGTGGGAACTGGTTTATAATATTGAGAGTACCAGTAATAGACTCATCTTCCAAATATAGCTCTCTGAATTAATTAGTGATGTACTGCCGGATTATAGGAGGATCTGTGAGCCATTCTCCTTCTGTATTCTTGAGAGCTTCAATTTTGTTATGTTTCCTTCAAATAAGAGTAGTAGCATGGAAGAATTTTGTATTACGATCCCCATTCACTAAGAAATCCTTCCTTACTTTTTGCATCCAGTAGACTTCCTCCTGTTCTAGAATAACCTCCAATTCTTGTCTTAGTTTCCTCTCAAGTATTATTAGAGAAGAATTATGTCTCACTGCCAAAGCCCATTGTAAACCATCAATTCTATTTCTGAGATGTCTTTTCTGCTTAAAGATATTCCCAAAAATATTTTTATTCCAGCTTTGTACTTTCGTGGCAAAGTCTTCACATGCCTCAGAAAGTAAGAGTTCTGAATTCCAACTATTCATAACAAAACCAGGAAAGCGCAGATCAGATTGTCAAGCTGATTGGAATCGAAATAGCCACTTTTTAGGAGCTAAATTAACCACTGAGGATGTGCGGATAAGTAGAGGATTATGGTCTAATTTGGTACGAGGGAGATGCCAAACTTATGCATCTGAAAACTTTAATCGCCAAACCATATTTTCAAGGCCCCGATCCAATCGTTCAGCAACTCTATTCCGATACCAAGTAAAGCGAGGACCAATAAACCCTAGATCAATAAGTTCATTACTGTCAATCCATTCTTAAAATTCAATATGATGTCGACCCCGGATAGGTCTCCCTCCAAGTTTGTCATCCGCTGGGGTAAAATATTAAAATCTCCAGCCAAGAGCCAGGGGAGCATATTGTTTGCAGCAATGTTAGAGAGTTCTGGCCAAAGCTGCTCCTTAATTTCAGGTCTTGGGTGGCCATAGACTGCCGCCGTAAATGCCCAAGTTCCTTGTATTTCCATATGTACAAACTGTTTTGTCGCTCGAATCATAGAAATTTGGATTTCAGAGCATCTCCATAAAATCCAAATTTCTGCTGAAAAACCCTGCATAGGTGCTTGAATCACATCTGAGTAACACAACAACCTAGCAAGCTTAACCGCTCTCGGACCAGAGACCCAAGTTTCTAGCAGAACGAGGATGTCAAGTTTCTGAGTCTTAACCAAATCTTTGATGGCACACCTAAATTTATTGCTAGCTGCTCCTTGGCATTTCCAAACAACAAGATTAACATTCATCTTAGTTATATCTGGATAACCAAACAGAGAGACTGACCTATATAGAAAGGGGCTCTTGGCAATCACTAATATTAGAGGAATGTCCTTTTTAGGCTGTCTCCATGTACTGGATTGACTCAAGAGTATCCATCTTATCCTGTTCTTCATCTGGGGGATCTTCAATGGGGTTCGGTTGACCTGCAGTCGCCCTCCAAAAATGGCCCTTGACCGGACTCTCTGGATTTACACTTTTACTTGTAAAGTCACTATGCTCCATCTCTGCTTGCTCTAATCTTCCACTTCGGTATGAAAGAGATTCGTGCCAGGGTTGGTTCTTCAAGGTAGGACTTCCACTAGTATTTTAGGCTGTACCCATAGTCGGGGACTTCTGTTTAATAATAGTGATTGGGGCTTGTTTTAGAGCCACATGTTATTTGACTCGATGATCTTTCACTGGAATTAACTTATGCTGCTTCCTTGTTTGGGTTTTGTCTTCTTTAAGTTATTTGGCTTAGACCCCTGCTTGTTCTGGACAGGTGCTGGGACATCCTGTTGGACTAGGGGTTGGGAACTCTTGTTTGCCTCCTCCTTGTCATTCTGTGATTTCGACAAAACCTCTTCAGAAGTTGTAGCGAGGATTTCAAAGTTTGCTGAATTGGACTTAAGAGCTTGGGCCTTTATCTTTCCTTTCCACAGGGGTTCGATTTCCAATATTAGTTGCTAGAGTAGGTTGGTCATTAGCTGGAACTTGTGGTTTCCTCCCTTTGTACTTACGCTGCACAACCATCCAGTCACCATATCTGTTAACAACTTCTGGTCGGGTCTTTGATTCTGGTGTCCTCCTATTTGGAGGCATATGACCTTCCTCCTCTCCAGTTGTTTCAGCTCTATATTCCTCCTGTCTTCGGGTGATATTCGAGCAGTCCGTAGTAGAGTGACCATAGATACCACAACCAAAGCAAATTTGGTGGAGTCCTTCATATTGAAGACGCATAATCCTTCTTTGAGCTCTGAATCGGGATAGTAGGGGTCTAGTAAGGTCCATTTCCACACAAATTCTAGCAAAACTGGCTCTAGTAACCTACTTCATGTTGGTATCTATCCGGATAGGAGTTCCTATCTTGTGGGCCAAGTTCTTCAAGAAAGACATCTCATAGAAATCAATAGCCAATTCAGGAACCCTTACCCAGACAATAGCTCGCATAATTTCCGATGTCAGATCAAAGTCTGGGATCCAACGCTGCACTATAACATACTTATCCGCAATCATCCATGGTCCCCCCCATCAGAATATGTGTATACTCATGGTCATTTTGGGGTTTAACCAGAAAGTATCCATTTCCCAAATCAACCATAAAGAAATCAGCAGGTAAGTTCCACATTTGCGCAAGACGACGCTTAAGAAAATGATAGGCTATTCGATTACCCAATACCTTAATGATAAGAGACTTCCACCAAGGCTTGCGCATCCTGATTTTGTCTTCTTTGGTAAGCCGGATAGTTGGGCAATCGGGGTCATCTTCCCCTTCAGATTCAGAATCGCTGGAGACCACTTCCTCCTGATCAAAGACATAATGGTTGGTCTGGGTCGGTAACTCCTCCTGAGTAGCACCCATAGTCATATCTCGGAAGCTTATTTTGCGGCGGCGCTCTCCTCCTGGCGGGTCTTGGGCATCCGATGTTTTTGCTGGAGTAGGTTCAATAGATCCAGATTCACCCCTTCCTTTCTTTCCTCCTCTAGGTGGGGTAGGATTGAGCAGTGCAGGTCCAGGGGGGTCGTCCGGTGGGGGAGAATCCATCGGAGTTCCTTCTTGGTTGTGTTCTTGGTTTTTTCCCTCTCTTGACGCTTTTTTTTTTTGGCTTGTTAATTATCTTGTATGGCTAATCGAGACAGGTTAGAGATAGTAACAATCCAACTACATACAGAAAGATTCTCACAGTACAAGGCAGGAAGTAGTAGGTACATGGTTGATTAAGTGAGATATTTAGCCTCTTATTATTGTAAATTTCTAAGTTAAGCCATGGTACGAACGAATTTATGACAATATACCAGAGTATAATCTCTTGGTCGTAAAACCATATGGTATTATGATATTTATTAGAACAACAAATAGATGTTCGATCCATTTATGATCTTTATATAATTACCAAACTTTTTAAATAATTATTTAACACCATTGTATTTTGAAAATAATGATAATTAAAAAAAATTAAACAGCGTCACAGGAAATTACCAAAAATAATCAAAGAGAAAAAGAAATAGTTTCCAAATATTATACCTTTGGCATAGTACATGTTATACTTTGTATATCCAATCATGACCATAATTGGTTGTAGGCCACTAGGCTCGAAGCACAAAACCCGGCCACTGTGCTCCATACTTTTGTTAAATACAACGTTAGAGCAATCGAATTATTTTTAGAATATATCTTAGCCAAATTGGTGCATGATGTTATTATTCCCTATACGTGAGGATTTATAAGCGAGGCATTGGACAAGAAAGTCATGTTCAAGTCTACTTGCTTGAAGCCGGCGTTCCTGGTTAGGTGGCATCCATCAGCAACTGTCTGCTGTAAAGGATCAAGGAAATTCTGTACCAATCTGAGAAGTGTTCCATCTGCATCAGTCAGATTACAATTTTACTCATACATCACCACAATGTCCATCTACCCGAGCTCGAAAAAAATCTATTGGATTAACTAAGCTGGGTTCGAATCGGGTGAGAGATGCATCATGCATGTCCTTGTTTATTCTTACAGTGTCAGTTGAAAAATATACCTTGTACCTTTTGCTGCAACATGCTCCACAAACAAGTAAATCCCGCCTGGTCTAAGCACCCTTTTGATCTCTGAGCCAAAAAAAGGGTTTCAGCTCGAACTGATCAAATGAAACCACGAGATCACAGCTCACCGATCATGATATTGCTTAAACCAGAAGTAAATATTGTAGGTAACATATCAGTTAATTATTGCTTAAACTACAAGATTATGGCAGGCAGAACTTTTTGTAGCACGTGGATTTATTACTAATGGGCATGGATTCCCAATTATATTGGTACTTTAGATTATCTGAGTAGGATGGCACACGAGTTAAACGGATGAAGTGCACGACCAACATCTTTGACCGAGCAAAGTAGTAGAGTTCCAACCACAGCATCCACAGAATCATCACCTAGTGGTATGCCCTCCCCAACTTGTCAGATAATAACCCAATTTATTATCCACATTCTATCATGGTTTCATCTACCATTTGAAGTAAATTTATGGTATTTAGCATCATATCAATATTAGATATGTTTGGACCAACAGAATTCAGTAAATCATTAGAGATAGAATCTGAACCTTGTAGGATAGATATAAAATCTAAGAAAATTGATTAGCTTTGCATCGAATTAAGCGACATGCTACCAACGAATTACAGTTAAGTACAATCAATGCTAATATTGAAGAAAATTCACACATACCGCCTGCAGAAACTGAAAATTTGCAAGTGGAAGACGAACAGCTGTCGCGGATTCCCGAGCATACCTTTCCATCTTCCTGTTAGGATTCACCCCAAGAACCTCCACATCCGTTTCACCCGCGTGAGACTTGAGGTTAGGGCCTGTTCCGATCCCAGCTTCCACCACCTTCTTGGCTTTTACCATCCTCAAATTATCAAATAGATGTGACTTGTAAGCTGCAATATTGCCACACACCAAAATTTTGAAGTTGCATCAAACAGAACTGCCAGTGTTAGGTTTCGTGATAGTTGTGAGAGATAAGAATTGAGACTTCTACCAGGAGCAGTGGTGCTCAACTGGGAGTACGAACAAGAATAAAAGGAGAGAGAGATAGAAGAGAGATACTTTATTTTATTTTCTTTGATGCTTAAACGTGTACATCTGTTCCTTATATACGACTAGGATATGAGGAGTTACAAACTGAATTAATGCAGATGAAAATCAAAGATTGAATATAATAAACGTAGCAGATGAATTCATTTAATCAATTCCCTTCAATGGACTCAGGAACTCTTCATCTTCAGTGATGTGGGGTATTCCCCACATAACAGCCAGACAGGAAAAAGCAGAATGATAACAAGATAAAAATGAATGAACATAAATCAATGATGATGAGTTCTCTTGCACCTATACAGGTGTACCAAATATAAAGTTCAATTTGACAACTATCACTTAAATACCTAAATTGTTTGAATGCTCCATTCTTCCTGGAAATGGGTCTGGAAGGGATCTATATTGTCTGAAATCGAGAAACAAGGAACTTGCAGAAGAGCATATCAACATGTAAGAAAACTGTTATGAGAATAAAAGAGCAAGAAAACTGTTACTCATCTGAACATGTTAAATAGAGAGGGAAAAAAAAGTGCAAACATGCAAACAAAATAATGGACGAAACAGTCAACTTTATAGCCCATTTGCTGATCAAAAAGTGTGACTCGATAAGTGGAGATGGTAAAATTACGGTCAATGACTTCTGCCAGAGAGATTTGGTCAGGCACACAACCAATGTCGAGTGAAACAGGTTTCCTAGCTCAAAACAGTGCATCATTCTCACACGAGAGCTGTCAACAGATAACGGATTTCACACCAGAGATAAGCCTCAAATCTGGTGTCACTTCCCATCTCAATCTCCTATAGATGAACATACATAATGCATGTTGCAATGATTAAACAGGATACTTACTTCTGTCAGCTCACGGGCAGGGCTTTGGGCCACTACTGACACTACGATGCTCACATCATGATTGTTAGCCAACTCAGATTCAAAGTCTTCATCAATTAAAACAATAACAAGTTTTCAATAACAAGATTTTCTGGACAAAGAGTAGAAAAGTAAACTAAGAGTTCAACCCAACACACCAGTGCCATAGAGTGTCAGAAGTTTTCGAATGCGGATAGACCATTTTCATATAACAAACTATTTCAAGTAGAAAAGCACAGGTGTATTCTTTCTTGGCTAGCAGCGTATATACCAATTTCGCAGGAATCAAAGGACTCCATCTTAAGATTTTATATAAACAGCAGCAAACAAACTAGACTGTGCAATAACAACTATCATGTAGATGAATATATGCTCTTAAAGTAATTTGGCATCAAAACCCCGCACAGAAAATAACTTACAAGCTAACTCTAGCTTAGAAGACACAAATAAGCGAATTCACCTGAAAAGAAGATTATAACATGGCATGGTGTGCTAAGTTTTGCACTAGAAGGCACCATCCAAAATGTGGAATTCGTAGAATTTTTTTTTGAGGCACTGCAACAAAGAGGTACAATGTCATAAATCACCCACGGTATACACTTACCACCATAATCTGTAAACTCGCGAGGGATCGCTGAGATGAAGTGCTAAACAACTTCAACAGACACATCAAAGGGGCTGTGTATTGAATCAGTAGCTTCCAAAACTTTCTCGCAAACTGGATAGCGACATTCAAAACAAGATCAACTAAGGGGATTGCACTGCATGGATCCCACATATTACAGCAACAAAATTGGTATCATCATCTAACCAGATAAGTAAGAGAACCTCGCAGGCGATAACTAGGAATAAAATGTTGTTTGCTGGTATGCATCTTAGGGCATCCAACTAGTCTGTTTTATCATTACTAAGATATTGATTTGCACAGGACTTGACTTGAGCCTCCGTCAAAGTTGCATCTTTGCTGCAGGCAGCTTCACTATTGCCACCTGCTCCTACACAGCTTGAAGCTGAAGCATCACATTCTGAAAGACACATCAAATGACCTCCCTGCAACCACATAAGAAGAAGTTAATCTTGCAAAAAAAATAAGAAGTTAAAAAGGTAGGTTATATTCCAGTTTTGAAGCAAATATATCAAATGACTGCATTGAAGACAATTGCAGTTAAAGAAAGCAAAATACTCCATGCACAGCTCACAATTTGAATTTAGTAGAAATCTGTAACATGACAGCTGAAACCATCACTTAAACCCGGCACTTCCAAGAACCCATATATACATATATCAACAACATACTTCGTCGTTCATTGTAGGTAACTGTATTGCAGCATCATGCTTCCATGGAGATACATACAACTTGAAAATGACCTAACAAGGAGCAAATAGCCTACCCCTCTCGTAGGCAATTTGCATATTGATGCTGAAAGTCACTTGCACCTTCAGTTGTCCTTGAAGCATAGACCAGTTTTTGACCTACAGCAATAAATCGAGACATCCAAGTTAACTTCAACTAATAACATTTCACCAAAAAAAAAACTAATAACATAATGTCGACAAACCCGTGTTCGTTTCCACGAGGAAAGAGACAGTTGATATGGCTCAAAATCAACTCGGACTTCAGCCCCAAAGTTAAAAAAGTGAACACACTGAATCTTTGTGGTGCACAGGATCGTTCAACGCATCAATCAATGACCCAAGGATGAAAGTCCAGGTACTGAGCTAACAAAGTCCGCGTATCTACTCCATTCAACTCCCAAAAATGACTGCATAATCAAGCACCTAACTGCATTAATCAAGAAGAGTAAAACTGTTGACCTTCTCGAGAAAATCAGGAATACAAATTTCCAGCTAGCATGAGTCTGGCAAAGGAAAGGCACAGGTGGAGATGTTGCAGAATTTCCATCTAATCCATTATCAGTTGAGGATTTACCTAGACTCGGGGAAGCTAACCCCTCAGAAACATCGGTATGTTCATTTGGAATCATGCCCACAGAAAGACCAGGGAGAAAGACAATAATGTGGCTCTCAAAACATCCCAGGAATCAGTCGTGCTCACAGCATCAGAGAACACTTCCAAAACCTGGAGTTGGGATTCAAAAAAAGATGAAAGGGGGCTTAAGAAGCATCCACAGACACCAAATATGAGGGCAAACCGCAGAACATGCAAGAATGCCAAATATACTGGTAAATAATCTCATGGTAAAATGTATGCACAGCCTTTACAAGAGCGAATGAGGAATCCAAACGTTGACGACGAGGCACCACCAGAGATATGTATATATACTGCCACTTTTTACTTCCCTTCCAGGTCTTGAATTCTATGCATCCTTTTGCTTAGTTCTTTGGCATGGGCCTCTGCGTGTTCTTTAAGTGAACTCGGAGCTACCCTTGATGCAGCGAAAGCAGAACACAACCAAGTACAGAAAGGTCAGCTCACGGCGAAAAAGTTATAGCTGACAGGTTGTTTACCCTAGAATTTTAAGAATATTGAAGTAACTCAACAGAATGTCGAAAATTCCAACCTGAGATGCATGCTTGCACTATGTTTTCCTGTGCATCTGCCTGTATAAGACATGAAGAAGCCAGAAGCAGACCTAATAATCAAGATGTTCAGACTCAGAAGACACACTTACCAAAGAGTAAATTTCATCATCCTGCAAATCAAGATCACCACCATGTTCACCATCGTAAGGAAAACTTATGAAACTTAAAATTTGACCGGGCCTCCCGTAAACCATTATCTGCAGCTTGAAATCTCATTTCTTTTAGGAGCCGGATCCGGCATTCTCTTTGAAAAAGAACTTCTTAGCAGGGAACCAACTCCTTCTTTTTTTCGGAGTGTAGCCAGAGGTGTGACTTGTGTCCGATTTGCACGATGCCAATTCCCTAGAGTAGTAACAGGCTGCACCTCCAGCTTTCCTATGAAGGCTGGTCTTATTTCAAAATGATGTGACGGAGGGTTTCAGGAAAAGGAAGATGGGGAAGAGCAATTGGCTGTGGAAGCCCAGCGCCCACTCGATACCCCAGTGGTCTCTCGATACCCCAGGGCTTATAATAATTGTGTCCTTTATTAAGTGCTTGCAATAAGTGTGTGCTTTATTAGTGGATCTTAGGTTGTTATCCTTATGTGTTAGTGTTGTCCTTATGTGATAGTGGAAGTTTCTTTGTATTAAAGCTTGTATTCCACCCCTTTAAAGGGAACCAACGGAAGGCAAGAGAAGAATTATTATGAATTAAGACATTTTCCCAGAAAATGAGTTCAAGCTCTTGCCTTGAATATGTATGGATTTGCATGAGTTATGTGCATGGATTTGCATGATTTATCCTTTTGAGTTTGCCCCTAGTTGGCCGCTTGATTAATTTTGAACAAGCCTCTACTACACGACGGAAGTTGTGCCTAGTAGTTGATTATCGTTACGTGTTCGTTCGTTCGATCAAGCAATCTCAATTCAACCTTCCGCGACGCCTACGCCATGTGCTCTTCCTTTCTTTTCAGTAGGCTACTTTATTTGGACTAACCTGTGGGATGGGCGTATTTGAGACAGTTAAAATGTTCTCTTGCCTTCTAACTTTATCCTATCTCAGATCATTTAATTTTATACATATTCAAAATCACACCACCCTTGCTGAAGACTATTTCGTGAAACTTGATACAGCTTCTCATTCTACCTTTGCATTTCTGGATTAGTTCTGTTGGGGAAACTGATAGCTTGTTGACCTTGTTATATTTTCTTCCCTGACATGCAGTAGACGTTGTCTTTTTTCTTGTAAACAAACGGATTACTGAAAAGTCCATAAGATGGATGATGAGGTGTATTCCCCACCCACCAGCATATCTCACTTATGTGTGCATGGACGACACGGCTGAAACAAGTGACCCTGTCATTGCTTTCTTGCTACCGAACAGTCAGGAAGAATAATTGTGGTGTTCTTTAACAGTTGAAATTATCTAATCCCTTTACCGATTTTTACGGCTGTTTTTTTTTTCCTGTGATTCTTATCATGTTGTCAGATAGTCTTGAAGTAGGTGAAACGAAAACTAGGATGGGTGTGCTTCCGAAACCTCTCGACATACCTCGGTGGAGTATCACGCTCTCGATGCCCTGGAGTCATCTTTCAAGGCCATTCTTTCTGCTAAACTTCACGACTTGCAGCATCTCCAAGAGAGTATCCTAAGTACAGGACATGTTAGGCTCTTTGAAAGGTTCTGCTGTTGGAGCTTGTGTAATTGATGTTCAGTACATGTTATGGGAACTCTTCGGATCATTTTCATTTGCAACGTCTTTAGCTATTTTCTTATTTCTGTTATCCGATGTGAGTGCCAAGTTAATAATTTTTAGTATTTGGGCAACTACTATTGGTTGTAACTTTTTCTACCACGATTGCAGGAGTTTTGATTCGACATGATTCCCTGTTTTTTTTTCTTCCATATTTAGTAGCTTTTATCCTCAAATTTGGGGTTCCATTCTTTAAAAGTGTTTGGTGGAATAATATCTGCAAATTTCTGTTTTCCAGCGTATCGAAGTCATGATTTGGTGCATAAGTCATCAACTTTTGGAGAATACGGTGCCCCGTTATTGTCCTTTTATGTTATGGAACAAAGTTGTCCGCGAACGGAAATCGGCTTCAATTAAGCTCTCATGCCCTGATGCAGTGAACCAACCAGCCGAGTCCAGTGCACAGGCTGGTTCCTTACGTATTGAAGATGCTTTATCTGAAATTGAATCAGAACATCTGGACGAACTTGTTGATGTATTGGATCTTGCTTGTATAGCGATGGTAAGGAGTTATTTATGAAGAGGTTGAGGAAGTTGGTTGGTTGCTATCTTTTTGAAAATCTTTGAATTACAGATTACTGCTGATGTACTCTTTTTGCATGGAAGTTCAGACATGGTCATGGAAAAGCGAGCAGTTGTGTCCTTTTTCTACGTGGTCAGTTTTTTTCTACCTGCGGTCATTCTCTATTTGTAGTCCCTTTTCTCCTTTACTTTCTTAATCTGGGATCAGTTAGTGTACTACTTGTTCGATCTGCGTTGATCAATGCCAGAAGCCGTGCGGGAGATATACTATAGTTGATTTGGCTGCTACAATTGGCATCACAAGACATTCGTTGCTGGAATCACTTGTTTGCTATCTTCTAGATGACCACACCAATCCTGCTCCAAAGGTGACTGATGATAGTAGTTGTGTACTTATGTAACTGCTGTTGGATTTACGGATACGAGTACTTGATTAGGATCGGGCTATACACATTTGTTTAGAGGACTTCCAATACACAGCTCCTCCTCCTATGGTGAATATATATCCACTCGTAGATTTGGAGTCCTTCGTGTCTGATATCCAGTTTGTGTCACTGTATCCTTCTAATACTGCTGGATATTTAGCATAGTGTATGCCATAGTTTATGGTATGCTTTAAGTACCGTAAAACCCTTTCTAGAGCTAGCCAATGATCCTTTCCTGGATTACTTGTGAATCTGCTAAGTTTACTAACTGAGTACGCAATATCGGGACGAGTGCAATTTGTTAAATACATCAAGCTCCCGATAATTTGTGCATACCTCAGTTGAGATACTGGGTCCCCTCGATTCTTAGTTAAGTGTAGATTTAAGTCTACTGGTGTCTTAGCTAGAGGTCTGTCAAAAGCTTCGAATTCCTTGAGCATGTTTTCCACGTAGTAGAATTGTGTCAAGACAATTTCGTCTGCTTTTCTAGAGATCTTTATCCCTAATATGACGTCTGCCAGACCCATATCTTTCATGTCAAAGTGATTCTTTAACATGTTCTTAGTTTTCACAATAACCTTGTTATTACTTCCCATATTTAGTAAGTCATTCACATAGAGACATACAATTACGTAAGCTTCAAGGCGTGCCTTTAATGTAAATACATTTATCGCACTCATTGATCTTAGAGCTAGTATTAGTTTTGTCAAATTTCTCTTGTCACTTTCCAGCATTTTATTCTGACATACTTTATGCTCTAGACTAGGAGCTGCCAACCCTTCAGATTGCATTAGGCTTAGGTACTTTGACCTTTACTAGCTACCCCCACACTTTAAGGTAACCATAGGAATGCTTCTTTCCTTTCCATAGCTCATATGGGGTTTTGACCCTTTTTTTCTTGTGTGGCAACTTGCTTAGAATGAGCTGAAAGCTCAGCTTCCCCCCACATTTCTGGGATAAGCCCTGAGCTAATCAACATTGCGTTAATCATCTCCTTAAGAGTTTGATTTTTGGCATTTAGCCGTACCATTCGAATGAGGCGAGTATGGAGCAGTTGTTGAACGATGCCGTGTGCTCGACAAATTTCTTCAAACGAAGCTACAGATAGAGTAGTCGTCTGACGAATAATGTTGTGCTCTCGACCAAATTCTTTAAACAAAGCTACACATTCTCCTTCTCGATCACTTTGGATCATTTTGGTTTTTCACGCTGAGTTGATTTTCAACCTCATTCTTATATCTCATAAAGGCCTCAGGAGCTTCGTCGTTATCTTTAGGAGATATACATAACCATAATTTATGCAGCATATCTTATCCTTATGAAGGAACTCAAAAAGGCGTGGTACTTCTTTCCACCGAATGAAAAGGTGCTTTGGCCATTTTGGCCTTTACACATACCTCACATTTATCGGAAGGGTTAAACTCCAGATTCGATAATAAATTTAAGCTTACTACTTTT
>SOPF01008598.1:0-12517 GCA_012979155.1 Hypericum perforatum | reverse complement strand
TTTAAAGGAACTCGTCACTAAGAAGAGGAAATGGGAAGATGGAGAGATAATTAACCTTATGGCTAGTTATAGCTCTCTAATCTCAAAGAATCTTTCGATGAAGCTAAAAGATCAAGAGAGTTTTACAATTCCCTATTTCATTGGTGAAATCGAGTTTCCTAAATATCTTTGTGATTTAGGCACAAGTATCAACTTCATGCCTTTGTCTATATTTCGAAAACTAGGTTTGTGTGAAGTTAAACCAACTTCTATGCTTCTCCAGTTGGCACACCAAACAATTAAGAAACCATTCGGAGTGGTTGAGGATGTCCTGGTTAAGATTGACAAGTTCATCTTTCCAGTTGACTTTGTGGTTCTGGATTTCTCTAAGGACAAGAACTGTCCACTAATTTACAACAGACCATTCCTCAACACTGCACATGCATTGGTGGATGTGCATAATGGTAAATTGGTACTAAGAATTGGAGATGAGAAGATTGAGTTTAACATGACAAGTGTTATGCGCCATCCTCTTGATGAAGGAATATGCATGAAAATTAATGTTGTAGATGAGTGTATCCTCGAGTTCTGCAAAGAGAACATCTCTAGAATTGAGGATAAAGAACTAGAGAAAGAAGAGGAGGATATTGTGGAAGAAGTTAAGGAGGAAATTGACAAGAAAGGTCTACTTGAGGAGCTCGAAATTTACTTGAAATTTTGTACTCCACCCTCCATTGTATAGGCTCCTTTCTTAGAACTGAAAGAGCTACCCTTGCATCTGAGATATGCTTTCTTAACAGATGGAGGGAGATTACCAATTATTATATCGAATAAGCTCACTAAGGAAGAAGAAGAGAAAGTTCTCACAGTTGTGAACAGACGGATTAAAGCTATTGCTTGGCAAATATCCGATATCAAGGGTATAAGCTTGTAAATTGTGATGCACCACATTCACATAGAAGATAGAGCGAGGCCAAGAGTAGACCGATAAAGGAGACTTAATCCTAATATAAAGGAGGTTGTTAAGAAATAAGTGATTAAACTCCTCAAAGTAGGAATTAAGAGACGAGAAGAAAATTTCTTGAGATACTCTAGAGGAACATTAAAGAGTGCCTTCAAGAGGAGGATAAAGAGATTTGAATTTTGTCCAAGGTGCGGAAAATTAGAACATGACAGGAAATATAGCATGAATAGCACTAACTCACAAAATGAGCATACCGTACTACTACGTCGTGATCCTATTAAGCTTAAAGCCAAAAAGGTTGCACGAAGAGGTAGTTTGTCATGATATGCTATTCGTGAGTTGTATAAAATGCAAACGTCCAAGTTGCACCTTTGACACATGCAGATGGGGCATCTGGTTTTCAAGCTTTCTAGGAATGCAACGTATATAAAAGCCAAAAAAATAAGAGTAGAAGTCTTTTTCTTATGTTTATTATATTAGTTTTAGTATTTATATCCTAGATGTTAAGTTTTTGAAAAGTGTACATATGGCGCATGCCATATCTTGTGAACACGGAGGTTCTGGCACATGCTAGAAATACTGGCACACGCTAGAGTTGTGCAAAAGGAGGAAGCTAGTGCATGCCAACAGACTTAGAGTATGCCAGGTTTGGGCAGAATCGACTATCAAGCTCTCGCGTAGCCGAGTTTCTTCATAAACTTTCAAATTCTCAAAATTCCTGCCTTCTAAAACTTCCAAATTTCACTAGCCCAACACTCCCAAGCTATTTATCCGCACTTCCTAAGGTCCAAAACAAAGTTTGCAATGGCAGATGCTACAGGATCTAGCCAGATTTCACGCGGAGATAGGAGGAAGCACCAAAGAAACCCTTTACTTTCTTCACCAGGTTCTCTACCCTCAGACATCCGCGGACGCTACAATGCTCCCTTCACAATCTTTCACGATTGGGAGGGAGAGAGGTATCAAAAATTTTCTTTCCTCAGTGCCCTTAGTCATTTTATGATTGATTGGGAAGATATGCAGAAATTAAAGGTAGATAGACAATTGAGGTCAGCCTTTAGGAAACTAGGTTGGAGGTATTTCGAGAACAAAGAGATTATGGCTAGGCAAGAATTAGTGTTAGAGTTCTATTGCACGTTGCAGGTTGCGACTAATAGATGATCATTTACTACACGTATATTCGACACTGATTTTAGCATGGATGAGGTTGAGTTCAATGATCTTTTTAGCCTTAAGGCTAGACCAGGTACATTAGACTTCTCTCCCACTAGTCAGGCCTATCGGGCATGGCAGGAGATCATAGGATTTGAGAGATACGAGTCGGGGAGGGCGCCTAATATGCTGATTAGAGAACCATATCTAGGCATCCTCCATCACTTTATAACTCTGACCATTAGTGGTCAATGGAAAGAGTCTAAAGTCTTCCAATCTCAGCTGTATGCCATAGATTGCTTACGCCATGATGTTCCCTTTAGCACCTTTGCTATGATCATCAACTGCTTTGCTAGATCTATTAGTGATAGGGAACCTAGGTATTTGTACTTAGGTCATATTATTTCTCGCATTGCACGTCACCATTTTTGAGGCATTTTGCAGATTTTTGTGGAATGATTTTGGAGCCAGTGCTGCTCAACATCGAGAAGCTTCACATGAGCAAACTAATCAAGAAGGCGATGATCAATGGAGTTGAGGTCATCGAGTACAAGCCTTGAGAGGAGAGACAGGCAATCTAGTTATGCCTTGGGGCACCAGGTAGGGTGCCAGCACAGAGAGAGGAGCAACAGGAGCAGGCAGGCTCGAGCCATCAGTCCCAGGCCCAGCATAATGATGCAGGATCGAGTTATCAGGTGCCTGACTCGTAGTTAGATATTCATTTTTTACATGACCAGTTGGCTGCGATGTAGGTGCAGCTACATGGTCATAGAGAGCAACTTCATAGATATGGCGTGCAACTGTAGGACTACGTAGTTAGCAATGCAACCGGATAGGATCGCCAATACGACTATAATGCTTGCATGGAAGCCAAGCTTAGAGTTTAGAGAGAGGAGCAGAGGACATTCTATACTAATTAGAGAGCTAACATGGCATTTTAGAGGGAGCATTATGAGCAGTAGTGAGCGCACGCTGAGTGGATGCCCACCTGGGCGGAGAACTTCGGCAGCAGTTTCATGTTCCTACCACCACCTCCTCTAGCTTCTGATGATTGACAAGGAGTTCCTATTTCTTTACTTTTGTATTTTTCTTTATTTGTTTTCTTTGTTTGTTTATTTTCTTGTATTTTGACTCTGTTTTTGAGTTTTGTGTGTTTGTAACTCATTTAATAATTGTGTTATGCTACTAGACAGTGATCCTATTAGGCTTAAAGCTGAAAAGGTCACAAGAAGGTAGTCTACATAACAAGTCATTAGTGAGTTATTCTGTTGCATATTTGTTTGTGTATGCTTGTTTTGAGACTGGTTTTTCATATCTTTGGTGACTTGATACGGAAGTGTGCTCTTCAGGGTTCAATCTCCTTGATGCTTCTTAACGTATTAGGTCATCGAGATAAAACTATCTTACCTTTGTTTTTCTTTTAGATTAGATGCTTATTAGTATCTTAGACACCTTGAGGACAATATGTCATTCAAGTGTGGGGGAGGGTTCCTTCTTAGAATCTTCCTTTTAGGTTGTTTAGTATGTCAGCATATTAGTTTGTTTTGTTTAGGTTTAGACTTGGCATGAATTTTTCAAAAATTTGATCCCCTTCAAAAATTTTCAACTTGTGTTAGAATTTTATCATTTTCTTAGTTAGGAATTTAATTCGAGCACAAAGCCTATGAATTGGGTAGAAATCTCGCACTATGTTATTTAGATTAGTGGTTTCACTATGTAGACTAGACTATAGGGTTGACGAGTATACCTTGTGAGTATTTGAGCCGAAGGAAGAGACATCCGTCTCTATATTTTTCATGAGGTGCATACTTAGTCAGTTGATCGAGGTATCCTACTAGTACTTATCGTAATCTAGGTTGCTTAGAAGTTAGTGAAAAGACGGGGGCATTTTTTGACATTGAGCCTACAGCTTTAGAGACAAAATCCCTATTATATCTATTGTTTAAACCATTTGAGCCTAGCCTTTTCTTGATTGTAGATTAGGAAGCTGACTACAAACCTTATATCATCCATATTCCTTACCTTTGATCATCTGATTCGAGGACTTATAGGTTTGTATGTGTATTGGGTTTAGTTGGTAGCTTGGGTTTAATTTGGTTTATATCTGTTGGGATGTGGTAGTATGGCTATGTTAGAAGCCGAGTTTTTGCCTAGAACGTGCTAAGTTTGTAAAGTTTATGAATGTTATGTCTATATAAAAAAAAAGAGAAAAAGAAATGAAAAAGAATGTGTATTTGTATAAGGCATGTGGTCTAGGCAATACTTGTGCTTTGCGGTCTTAGGAAATTGGATATTTAGGGAGTGTGCTTATTTATATTACATATGTGAGGATGTTTAGATTAGACGAGTGATTAGTTACATTTGTGACATGTCCTCGGATTGGGTGGTTTAGCCACTATTCATATATTATACCTCACCTTAATTTTAAACCCTATTACAACCCGATTAAAAGACCCTCCGATCATTATCAACCATTACAACTTTTAGATAACGCTGAGTAGGACGTAGGATGCTTTGAGTACATTGACATGTATGCGAGTGATAGGAAGTTGACCATACAGATTATATGAGTGAAACACTTGTCTATCCTCGTGAGGTCAACCTTCTAATGTCATTTATGTAGAGTTAACACTTGTTTAAACAATTGAGTGCTGAGGTGCATACTAGTTCATTGTGCTTTGTGTTATGGATTGAAGAACTTACTTAGATTATGATTTGATTGTGATGCGAGTTGATATTTTTTAGGGAAGTTAAGTGTTGATCTATTCATGCTATGTCTTTACCTTGTTTTGTGTTTATTTGTTTGTATTTAATTTTGGTTTAGGTTGTTCGCATTTTGAGTTTTTGCTTGGGGACAAACAAAGATTCAAGTGTGGGGTGTGATGAGTGTCAAAAACACTCATTATTCGTATCCTTTTAGTTGATCGTTCTTAGTGTTTTAGGTTGATTTAGTTATGTTTTAGTTGTCTTAGGGTTAGTTTTCATTCATTGTGTATTTATATTAAGTTTATTGTTTTTCATTAAGTTTTCTTGTTTTTAGGAGTATATTTGAAGAGAAGTGGAGGACGTTCAAGCGGACACGCGAATGTATGGACGAGAAGGAAGTCATTATGCCAAGGAGTGCTTATCATAAGAAGCTGGCGTATGCCATGCCTCTATGGCGCATACCAAGTATCCGTTACTCAGACGACCATTCACTCAGATAACCAGATGCACTCGAAGAAGGAAAATGCGAAGACCTAGACAGACAGAAGAAAAATAAAGATGAGTGTTGGACAAACAAATGGCAAGACTAGACAAGGGCAGTTTAGAGCTTTCTGAAGGAAAGGGGGACAATGGCTGACTCTTTTTACATATTTTTAGGTTAGATATTTTAGTAAATAAGTTAGATTAGATATTTAGTTTACTATTCCATTAGTTGCTTAGTATATATGCTAGTTTTGCTTTGTAAACTAAAAAGAGAAGAACTTTGGACAAAAATACAGAAGTAAAAGTTGGTTTTTGGTAGAAGAACGTGGACTTGAAGAGGGGGAGCTTAGAGTCTTGATAAATCTCCCTCCCTTTTACTCTCTGTCTTTGATTAATGCTTTGTGTTTATATAAATATGTGTGAGTAGTTGTTTGAGTTTTGTGCCTTAATGCCTTTGATGTAGTCACTGATGAGAGTTGTGTATGTTCATGTATGTGTTCTTATCGACGTGCTTAAGCTTGATCCTATTGGTTAGACTTGCTTGATCACCAAGCCTTAGTAGCTAGTCAAAACTTGAGATCGAAAGGAGATAGAATTGATGGATAAGTTAATTTAATGATTAGTACTCTTGCTAATAGAGAAATCTCCTTGGTGACCTACTGATTATTCTTAGAGTGGAGCTTATAGTTGGTATTTAATTTAGTTTAGTTGGTTGGTGGGGTCGAAAGAATATATTTAACCTTCTAAGCTTGGTTAAGTAACAATTTAGACTCATCTTGCACGAAAGTGTGGTTGAGGTTGCCTTTGGTTCACTCGAACTATATCACATACACTCAGACCCCTCTTTATCTTATGGTTATATTGCTGGTTTAAGGTACTTAGTTTGCTTTTAACTTTTTAGTTGTTGATAATCTGTTTTGTGTTATAAACTATCTATGTGCTTGTTCTTATGCTCTTGATGCTTGATGTTTAAGACTCTAATCCTAGTAAGTATGTAAACCTTAGAGTAAGCATAACACCTCAATCTCTGTGGATCGACAACCCTACTTACTCTTATTGCAATTCGCTGCAACTCTGTTGTTAAACTAGCACACGCCACCCTAGTTGGCACACGCCAGGTTTGTTAGTTCGTGAGCTTTTGGTCATGCCAGGTGATTCTTGGCATGTGCCAGAGCTTCGGGCTAGTCTAGGGGTGGCACACACCACCCATCTCTGGCGTATGCTAGGAAGGCCTTATAAATGACCGATCGTCCATTATTAAGCGGAATTATGGTAGCACTTTTACCTAGAGTTGCAGAAACAAAATTTGTTAGTATTGTAGCCATCCTATCTGGGAGAGCAAACAAACGGCTAGTCCACAGTGGGTCGACACCACAACTATCAATAAGGAATAGTCATTTTTACCATCAAGCAGCGTACATGAACTTAAAAATCAAAGATAGTTTGACTCATACAGTTACAAGACTAAAGTTGACACAATTGTGCATACATCCACTAAATCTATCTAGTATTTTACTCTGGCTGTCGAAGAGGTTGACAAAATGACTAATTTACGGTTGGCCGATACCACAATTATTGAAAAAGAAGTGTCATTTATTGCTGATACTACGGCCATTGAGTTTGCAATGCCCATAATTAAAGAGAATGAAGAGGTATTCCCGACACAAGTCCCATCGACAACTAAGATAATCCTAAGTATTGTACCAAATACAAAAGGGATTCTTGGACCTCCACCGTCTTTCAAGATCTTTGGATCTTCTTCTAGAAAAATTTTAGGATCTCCACCAAGTCATATGTTACTGAGGTCAATATCACACTTGCCCAATTATGTCCTAGCTCAATATAAAGACACAAGGGAGAAAGTTTACTTTCAGAACAATGATGGGAATTCTATCTCACCTTGGGGGCATGAAGAGCACTGTAACCTGGTGATCAATACTCCTCATCGGCTGAAATTATTTCTGCTGAGGAGTATATCGATCTTACAAACACTGAGAAGCAAGATGATCTTACCTCAATCGAGGAGCAAGATAATTTTACCTCGATCGAAGAATTGAATGAATCTATTTTAAGTGAAGATCAAAATAAGATTATCCAGATTGAAAGATATAGCGATAACGACCATACTAAAATTGAAGTTCAAGTTGCCACATCCAGGGAGCAAGACATGTGCATGATAGAGATTGTTGAACCAAGTAAGAGTATGGTAAAGTAATTATCTACTATACAAGTCACACACCGCTTCAATAGGTACACATATATTCAAAAAGATGTTAAAATATGGTCAAAATCAGCCAGAAATAACAAGAGATAGCTTGAGTATGCATGACATATTCAAAAAGATGTTAAAATATGGTCAAAATCAGCCAGAAATAACAAGAGATAGCTTGAGTATGCATGGGTTAAGAAGGATGTACTTACTCGGTTGAAGATCGAGCAAAGAATTCTCCAAAAAAATAAGAATACCAAAGTCTATGTGCCCAAGGAAGAGCTTGCATGGCCTAAGAAGAACCATGTAAGACACGAGTTACAAGAAGTGATCGACCTATAAGATGCTAAGGCTATCATATGAAGCCTGTGCAGAAAAAGTGCCAAGAAAGTTGAACCTACACTCGGGGGAAAATGACCAAAAACTCATCGACTGACTCTCACAAAGACTCAACAACGAAGGTTGGAGGAAAGAATTCAAAAGAAAAAGGAAAAACTTAGAGGCCTTCCACAAAATTTGTACGATCATTTTAGTGAAAGGTACAGAGTTTTTACTCAGACGAATAAGGCTGAATTTAATAATCCTTGAAAACACCGTGAGTACACAGATATATAAAAAAGAGTGATCAAAGAGTGATCATCTACATGCCAACATTAGCTAAGTCTTGACTAATACACTAGTAAATTATTGCATTATGGCTTTGACTTTGCCGGATATCTATGAAGTTAATTTTCTGCATGTTCAAAGGTGGATACACGTCAACACGTTTCCTAGTGTCAAAACATTGATGTGTGGGGGGCATTGTTGTAGCGGAAAATTAATTCGCAAAATTTTGAGCAATTTTAGTAAAAAATCCATAACTAACTGCTCAAATATCGGGTTGGGGTAATTTCAACTTTGTAGTTTATCACTTATCCAAATTTAGCGTAGAAAGATGTCATAATCAGTTTGGATATTTTGGGAAGTTTAATTTTTCATATTTGAGGCCGGAAACAATTTAGGTTTCTGTATTGAACGGCCTAGGGTTTTCGCATTAAGCTAAGGTTAGTTTTTCTATATAATGACAGACTTGGCATAGAAGAAGCCGCCCGAACCTCACAACACAACACAACACAACACAACACACAAATTATCAAAACTTCAGCTTTTTATCTTACCGTAGGGTATATTAGATGTAGTCTTTATCATTTATGCTTTCCTCTTGTCTTCCTTCCTCATATTTTCAATAAATTTCTTGCTATTCCACCAATTCTTTTCTTATCTACCAAGTCTCATCTACATATCTTCTCTTATTTTTTCCATATCTCTTTCATCTTTGCCTATTCGTCTGAATCGCTCTTGGGACGACAACTCCGGATCCGTCTTTAAATCATTTTTGACATTCTAACATATTTTTTTCCAGAAAGTTATTTAAAAAGATTGGTCAAATAATAGTACCATTGATGAAGAAAAATAGAATTAATTTGACATTTATTTCAAAACTCTCATGGCCCAGAAGCCCACAAAAAATAGAATTAAGTCAGTAGATTTTTTCACTTCGCAAAGACTTGATTTTGATTTTGAGATTGATTACAAATTGAATAGAAACAAAAAACATCAATAAAGACAAATTTAATTTGAAGCATGCAATTACAAAAATAAGTAAAGTCTATTTTATTATCGTGTGGATTTTGCATTTTAACACATCATTACTCTATTGTTTAAATTCTCCGACCAAGATACAAGATTTTATCCCGTGGTGACCAAGTGATAACGGGTTTGGATTTGGTCTTGGACGTTAAAAAAGTCCAGGACCGTTCTAGACAATTAAATAGTTTTTTTAATTTGATCAACTGGTTTTGTTAGTGTTCAAGTGGTTTTACCAAGCGGATCAAGTGGTTTTGCCAAGCGGATTTTTCAAGCGGATCAAGTGGTTTTTTCAAGCGCGGGATCAAGTGGTTTTTCAACTGGATCAACTGGTTTTGCCAGTATGTTCAAGTGATTTTGCCAGTATGATCAAGTGGTTTTTGTCATATGTTCAAGTGGTCTTGCCAGTATGTTCAAGTGGTTTTGCCAGTATGATCAAGTAGTTTCGTTAGTGTGTTCAAGTGGTTTTGCTCATGTGTTCAAGTGGTTTTGCCAAGCAGATCAAGTAATTTTTTCAAGCGGTTTTTTCAAATGGTTTTTTTCAATTAGATCAAGTGGTTTTTTAATCGGATCAAGTAGTTTTTTCAAATAGTTTTTTCAAGCGAATCAAGTAGTTTTTTTAATCGAATCAAGTGGTTTTTTCAACCGAATCAAGTGGTTTTTTCAAATGATTTTTTCAAACGGATCAAGTAGTTTTGCGGAACCACTTGATCCGCTTGAAAAACCCACTTGATCCCAACTTTAAAAAAGTCCAGGATCGTCCTGGAAATTCGGTCTAGGACCGAATCCGGTCTCAGTGTAAACTATTAAAAGTTTTAGTTTCTCCTTGTGACATATTGTTCTATTAATTTGGAAAAATGGAACAAACTTGATAGCATTCATTTTAAATTTTGTACCGAGATTGAAATAAACAATGTCAAACGGGATGTCATTTGTGGACAAAATTAGTGATGTCGAATAACTTGCATGGAGTTATTTTTTTGGGGGTAAATGAAAAAAATATATATAAAAATAGGAAAAAAATCTAATTGAACCAATAATTAGTTCAGCCAGACCTGAAAATCGGACTGATCCACCTCTTGGTCGTTTTTTAAAATCTAGGGTAAATCATAAATATCAGTCATATTGTAAAGAGCACCGTCTCAACCCACAACAACAAATATATAACCAAAGACTAACAGGAACCCGCCCCCCAAATTTACCATCACAGCCCTAAATCACATGGAAGAACCCTCTTCCTCCGCCCCTGGCTCCCCAAACAGGGCCTTAACGAGCACTCGCTTCTCCGACCTAACTCCGCCGCTCTCCAATTTAGTCCTCGAAGCCTTGTCTGAAGCTAGCTTCGAGTACTGTACGCTGGTCCAAGCTGCCACCATCCCCCTCCTTTGCGGCTACAAGGACGTCGCTGTCGACGCAGCCACTGGCTCCGGAAAAACCCTAGCCTTCGTCGTCCCCCTCGTCGAGATCTTCCGATGCAACTCCTCCCCTCCTCAGCCCCACCAAGTCAACTAAATTCATTTGAGACACTAAAGTGAATTTTGGCAGTTATTTATCGAGACTTATTTAGTTTTATTAGTTTTTAGGTTATGGGAATAGTAATGTCCCCTACGAAAGAGCTATCTTCTCAAATACACAGCGTGGCGCAACCGTTTGTTTGGACATTACAGAACTGTAAGTCGGTGCTGCTCGTTGGTAGAGTTGATGTAAAGGCCGATGTGAGTAGGATAGTGGAGGACGGGGCTAATTTGTTGATCGGGACCCCGGGGAGGCTTCTCGATATAATGGAGCACATTGACATGTTGGATTTCCGGTATCTTGAGGTATTGGTTCACTATTTAGGAATGCTGGTATTGGACTTACATGTTTAGCTTCGGTTATTTGCTAAAGAAGGGATTATTAGGATTGAGTGAGTACGTGACTAGTAGCAGCTTTCGGTTGGGGGTTGAGTAATATGATGTTTAGCTTGGAGGTTTAGTGATTTGTGCTGGCCTTAGTGATGGTGCTTTTTTGGTGGAATCAGGTTCTAATCTTGGATGAGGTAGATAGGCTTCTGGACATGGGGTTCCAGAAGCAGATAACTGCGATCATCTCCCGCTTGCCAAAGCAACGTAGAACTGGTCTTTTCTCGGCCACTCTAACTGAGGCAGTTGAAGAGTTGGCTAAAGCTGGACTAAGGAACCCTATGAGGGTTGAAGTACGTGCAGAATCAAAATCACAGGGTAACCTGGTTTTGTCTCAACAACTAGCTTCTTCAAAAACACCATTTGGTCTGCACATGGAGGTATGTTGTTCTATGCTTTATTCTGTTGTCTAGATTAGGTGACCTCTATAAGTCATGAACTGGCTAAATAGTGAGTACAATTGGTTATGTTCTCTTTATTGGAATATACTTTCATATTACAGTTGGCTTGTTTTGAATTTAGCTACGGGGATGCCAATTTTTAGCAATTTATCGGTTTGCATGGTCTTATTTGAATTGAAGTAATGCTTCCGTTAAGTCAGTTCTATTTTTTTAATCTCGAATCAGAGAATAGAAATAGAGAGCAAAATGCAAGCTAATGATTCTCTTGTAATATCCTTATTTCTATTTAGTATTTGGAATGTGAGGCAGATAAGAAACCTTCCCAGCTAGTTGATCTTCTTCTCAACCATAAGTCTAAGAAGATTATAGTGTGAGTTATTCCTTGTACTTCTAAAAACTCTACTCACAATATATTATATGTTGATGAGAAGTTGAAATTCACGTCAATTCTTAACACTTCTACAGATACTTTATGACATGTGCCTGTGTTGATTACTGGGGAATTGTTCTTCCAAAAATTGATGCTCTGAAAGGTGTACCTCTGATTCCTCTCCATGGGAAGATGAAGCAGGTAACAATTTGAAGATGCACATATTTGTATTTGTATGCAGACCATGTACTGACTCTGTTTCTTTATCATTGGCATGATAGAATGCAAGAAAAAAGCATTGGCATCGTTTACATCTCTCACAAGTAGAGTTCTTTTATGTACCGATGTAGCAGCCCGTGGCCTTGACATCCCTGGTGTTGATTGCATATTGCAGGTATAGCTGACTACATTAGTAATATTCTAGACTATTACTCCTCTGACAGATGCAAAAAAGCCTCCGTGCACAGTTTCTGTAGCTTATAAAGACACTCGGTCATTTTAAGTTACTTTCTCTTGCAGTATGATCCTCCTCAGGATCCAAATATTTTTGTCCACCGAGTTGGTCGGACTGCTCGATTGGGTCGGCAAGGTAGTTCCATCATTTTCTTGTTGCCAAAGGTAATAGTCTTCTTTTAATTTTTATTTTGTTTTGAAACGTAAATATTTACACTTAGAATACATGTGAGAATCAAGAAATCAAAATAAGAAATTAAAAGTTATAAGAGA
>SOPF01008597.1:0-11569 GCA_012979155.1 Hypericum perforatum | reverse complement strand
TGAATTCTTTGACTTTTAGTCTGGGCGGTCCGAGGTGCAATGGTGTGCTTAATGAACTGGTTATCTCGTCGGCTAGTTCAGGTTTTGATTCGATCAACGACACGAGTTGCGATCGGGTGAAGGCTAAGAGTTCTTCAAGGATATCTTCCCCATGTGTGCGCAGATGAGTGGCTTCAAACAGACTCAACAAGCCTCGAGGATCATTTGTGAGCGACTCCTTGAAGTCACCTTTTTCGGCATCCTTGAATCTGCAAAAGATGTCTGAACAACAAACAATGTTAAGGTTTAGAAAAAAACAAACACGGTATGTGATGCATAATTCAAGTATTTATTCTTACCGCATGACATCTTAATTCCGTGTTGTCTGAGAACTCGGAATACAATACCTACACTGTAAGGATCATAATCTTTTTCTTCTAAAAGATTAGGTTGCAAGTCGAAAATCTCTCGCAGTTGTCTTTCAATTTTATCTAGAAAATGATACGCTATGCCTAGACGGCACAATAAGTCGATATATTTTATTCTCTCTACCGCATCAATGTCAGTATCCATCAAATTGGCCTCCGCAATGCTCTTCAACTTTTCTACCTCCCTATCATACCATTCAAGTTTCTACAATTTTGCACAATATAACAAACAAAGTGAGAAGCAGTATTTATCTTCTCACAAGTAATAACATTTAGTATATGTTTATTGAAAAAAAATCACTTTCTATTAATTATCTGGTAATCATTGTCAGAAATACACTCATTTACATTATTATATTATAATAATGGCAGTGAATTTAAAATATGAGACAACAAACCAATACACCACGAAAACTTTATCGTACTTGATCCAAATGAAAATCAGATTAAAATTAAAAAAATCAAATCGAAAGTCCAAGGAGGACCAATGTCCAAACAATGCATGCTGTATATCTTATTCTTTATAATATTACATATTATTATTTTCCTACTATTGATATGTAATATGTTTTTTCAAAATATATGTTCATAAATAATTTGATACTCAAAATTAGCTACCAACGTCTTTAAACATCAGCCCTGGCTACTTGAACCAGCAATATATTTTGGCCCCAGCCCCCAGGGTTCACGGAAATATCAAGGGCCATCCAGTAAATTAATACAAACTACATAGACCAAAATGTATTTTCTCTTGGAAAATGTAAGTAAGTAACACGACAACGATTGATCATTTTCAAGAGCCAAAAAATTGATGTTCGAGTACTGACCAGTAGTTGAGCCATTCGTATTTGATGAAGAAAATTAAAGATTGCAAAAGTAATAAATGCAACTACAGAAAGTGAGTCAGAGATCAGAGAATATTGTTTGGACACGATAATTTTCTATCATGAATGTCAAAAGTTTATGGGAAAAACTCAAAACCAATGAAAAATGTGTCGCTCACTTCTTGATCGAATGGGATAGATGCGAAGCGATCTCTCCATAATTCGGGAGGGAAATTGCAGCAAGGACGAGATTGGATCTCGCTAGGTGGAGGCAGCTGAGATGCCAAAGGTGCTACGGACGCCATGGACAGAAAGAACAATACTTGCTTTATAAAAGAAAATCACTTTTGGGCTGTTGCTCTTTGAATCCTTTATGTCCGCTATTTTATAGAGTGATTTTCTTAAAGAACTTTATAGAGCGATAGAAGGACAACAACTATTTGGGCTGTCTAGCTTTTATTGAAATAGGTTGTGACTTACCATATACACACCCATAAAACCCATTCCTAATTGTGATTAATTGTGCAATTATGATTTACCTTATACAACATAATTTCCATTAGATCTGTAACCCACTCATAATTGCCATAATCAATTTTGTTGCATTTTATACAGTGATTTGTTTTTGTCACAGGGATAAGAATTTCCAATTTTTATAATATTCATCTGATTGATTAAATTTATTTATACAAACCATTTAATCTGAAAAAATGTGTACATTAAGCGTTGAGTTTAATATCTATTGCATAAATTTGACGTAAACTATTATATCAGGAAATTATTACTCGCATACCTATTGAGGTTCATTCTTTTATGTTTTTGAAGGATTTAGATTGGGAATAGAATCTAGGTGGACTGTGTTGATATTTCCTTCATACAATACTGATATTTTTTTTCATATGATATTGACATTTTCTTCTAGCGATATCAGTCAGTATATGTTTTTTTCACTTTGGCTCAGTGTTTTTTAGATTTTTGCAAAAAAAAAGCCTCCAGCATGTGTATCAACTCGTGTATATATTTTTATTTTTTGTGATGATGATATTTTCTACATGCGTTATTGATCTACATGATTTTTTCTAATTTGGTCCTATGATTTTAAGATTTATGAAAAAAACTCTGCATATCATTTAATCTATACCATTCGAAAAAAGTCATTCAATTCTCAATCCAACTTCATTTTGGAACACTTTAAGGATGGGCAAATAGGTTTTTTTAACAAGGTAGAGGGCGGAATTATCTCACATCAGTTTTTATTATTATAATTATTTAATTTTTTATTATAAATAGTTTTGAAAATAATCAAATTGGTATACAATTTAATATAATCAGATAAATTATTTGGACATTTGAAGAAACATTCAACTAAATATATCAAAACAATTATAATTAATATAATTAGATTAATTATTTAACATAATATACCATTTAATATAAATGAGAAAACTCTGATAATTCAAACTACTAGTACAAACCATTAAATTGTAATTGTATAAATCATTTGAACATATCATCGCGAACCATTTTGAACATATCAGAGCAAACTATTTCGAACATATTAGAGCGAATTATTCGAACATATTAGAACAAACCATTCGAACATATCAGAGCAAACTTTTCGAACATATTATAGCAAACTATTTGAACACATCAGAGTAAACTTTTTGCACATATCAGAGTGAACCATTCGAACATATCAGAGCAAACTATTCAAACATATCAGAAAGAACCATTCAAATATATCAGAAGGAAATATTTGAACATATCAGAAAGAACCATTCGAATATATGAGAATGAATTGTTCGAACATATCAGAGCAAATAATTTGAACATATTAGAACAAACTATTTAAACATATTAGAATGAACTATTTGAACATATGAGAATGAACTATTTAAACATATTATAATCAACTATTCGAACATATCAGAATGAACTATTCGAACATATCAGAACAAACCATTCGAACATATCAGAATGAATCTTCAAACATATCAGAAATAATAATTCAATCATATCAGAATAAACCATTCAAACATATTAGAAGGAATTATTTGAATATATCAAAGCAAAATAGTCGAATATATCTGAATAAACTATTCGAACATATCAAAACAAACCATTCAAACATATCAGAATGAACCATTCGAACATATCAGAAGAAACCATTTGAACATATCACAATGAACTATTCGAACATATCAGAAGAAACTGTTCAAACATATCAAAAGAAACTATTTGAACATATTAGATGGAACCATTCGAATATATTAGAGAAAACTATCGAACATATCACAGCAAACTATTCGAACATATCAGAAAGAATCATTTAAAGATATCAGAACAAACTACTCAAACATATCAAAAGAAACTATTCAAACATATCATAACGAACTATTTGAACATATTAGAGTGAACTATTTGAATATATAAAAATAACTTATTCGAACATATTTAGAGCAAACCATTCCAACATATCAGAAAGAACTATTCTAACATATCAGAACAATCCAAATAGTTATAATCAAATGGTTTGAATTTTAATTACAATATGTGTACTATAATTAAATTCATTTGACAGAACACACCCATCACTGAAACCCAAATTCCAGAAATCATTATAAAAGAATCAGCAACAAGGATATTGTGAGAGACCGACTTTGTGAGCTTCACCAAGCGCTGGGCTTTGTTCTTCATCAATGTCGCATCTTTCTCCACCTCTGTAGCTACCATTTTCTCTTTTTATTCGGCTTTGGGGTTCTTTCCCATTTTGTCGGTTATAGGGAGGGGCCATTTCTAGCAGTAACTATGTCAGCACCATGTCAGTGCTGACGTCGACTTCTCTGGAATGAGCCACGTTAGTGCTGACGTGGCCCGGGCTGATATGTTGGGTACAAATTAGAAATATATTTTATATCCTCTCTTGTTTAAATAATTTCGAGAATAATTTCTTTTAAGAAAAATAATTTCATGAATACCTTATTATGAAACATAATGTAACTAAAATAGTAAAAATTCATGGGTACAAATTAGCTAGAAAACCATAAATCTTTTAGCAATCACGTTCAAAGCGATCCATATAATATGGTTCACCGATCCATGTATAAGATATTTGGTGAATATATAAATTTTTACTAACTAAATATAAAGGGTTGACAAGAAGAAGAAAATTCAGTGTTGAAACTCCTATGATTTGGATATAGGGAGCTGCAACAAGAATTGGTACCTCGGAGGCACTACAAAGCAACCTACGGAAACTCAACGACATCATAAAAAGATACACCACTCAAGTGTATCGAGACCTACAAACTATGATCAAAATACAACCAATTTACAAATTTACCAACATTCTCTTTGAAAGAATTTGGAGAGAAAATGAATATTATGTCGACTAATCCTCAATACAACAAAACTATAAGATGATCTCGTTCAGAGTAGAAAACAATCTTCATATGGGATATAAATGCCAAAGGAATGGCTATTTCTTTAATTAAAAAAATTTGCTATCCCTTCATCATTTACATTCCATGAGAAAATAAATCGATGTGGTACTTGTGGGATGTGGATGCGAAATGAAGCATTGTATTTGTGTGAGGTTCCAAGGAAGGGGTGTATCTGCCACGCGAACTTTGATATGTCATAATCTTCTCTGTGCATTTCCTGGCACGGAACTCCTCTTCCACCATCTCCAACGACGCCTCCGCAATGATGATCCGGAATTTGCTGAGGGCGAAGAGGATGACGACGATGAGTATTGAGGATAATTGTTGTTCACCATTGATTGCTGCTGAATCTTTTAGTTGATTTCCCTGTTTTCTGTAGTGGACTTCTTGATCCATGGCTTTGTGTTTGGCCTTTCTAGAATTTGTGTTGGGTTCTTTATTTTGACATAGATTTTGTTGGTTTTGGTAACAAATATTTCAATTTTATGGATCAATCGTCGATAGATTTTTGCAGCAGAAGATACTTTATTAGAGAGCCTGCTATAATTCAAAGCAAAAGTCTGATGACATTGTTGTTCTGACTGAGAAATGATACATTGGAAGAATTCTTTTTGTCGTCCAATATCACTCGGTTGATTGTTTCAAAAGATGCTTGAAAGAAAAGATCTCTATTTGACTGGATTTTTTCCTATAAAGGTGCATAACTTAAACTTGGAAGTTTTCATTAATAACGTGTTATCAAACAGCCCATCTCATTTTTTACATCACAATCGCTTAAAACGACTTAGTATGTACATTCATTATATTTAATATTTATTATTAATGTGAAAATATGTCAAGTTCTGCAGCTACGACCCCGGGATTCCACTTATTCAGATTTTAAACACTTGTAAACTAATTCATCACACGTATTTTAACTGATTAGAACAACTTTCAGCACTATACATCATATCTGAATCAAACCATATGGTTAGTTCAATAATTTATTATCACGGATAAAATAGTTATTTGCAAAAAGTCAATGGTCGTTGACTCAACTATAAGCCTCATGGCTTATCATCAAGCTAACTGCTACCAAGTAAAAAAGACTATCCACCATCGAAACGATTCTAACATTATAGATTTGAGCCAAATGGTACCGGATTTGGATACGATTAAACCAAAAACTCCATCCGAGATATGGAAAAATGCAGATTACATCAAATAACAATGTCAATGGTTACCTGTGATAACCTTGACAGTTTAGTCGGTCACTATTGCATTGTGCTATCTACTTGAGGAGATGAGTCACGGAAGTGAATTTAGACGTCCTTTAGTCCCTTTAGCAAGTTAGTACAAGTTCGACAAAGTTCACTCAAAGAATTTCCATGTTGCGTAAAACTAGTCGACCAAGTTCGGGCAGCAATGACCTTGGTATAGTAAATCGAGCATAACTCTCTCATTTTGCCTCCAAATGACACAAATGAGTATGATTTAGAAAATAGAAACATAAACCTACAACTTAGTCATCTATAAGTTTGGTGAGAAATCAAAGGGAGTAGGTTAAAAATGAGTTGGAAGTTAGAGCATTGTGATTGGACCATAACTTACAAGGAACCAGTCATATTTTACCAAAGTTAAAAGTTAAAGGAAGAAGTGAAACAAGCTGCTCATGACTTATCTGCTGCCTTTTTATGCTCAGGAAGGTATTAGAAGTGCTGAGAAACTCATAGGATAAGGCACAAACCGAAAAAGAAGAGAGAGAGAGAGTGAGAGTAAAGAAAAAAGTAGACACGTCAATAAATATCAACTCGGTAAGTGACTTTACGCCTGATTAAGGCTTTATGGTTGTCTAAGGAATTATAGAGCATAAATAGACCTTTCTAATGGTGTATTACATGTATGATTTAGATCAAGGAGTTGACAGAAAATCAGTTTTAAACGGACAAACAATTATTGAGGTACCCAGTGGAGAGAGGGATAGAAGATCTACTAGGTAAGTGGATTTAACCTCCAATTTGGACTTGGGAGTTGTGAAACTGATTGTAGAGTACTTTAAGAAGTTTCTGAAACTGTATCATATGATTGATTTGGTTGAAAGAAATGTTGTTTGTGTCATTTGGAAGTTTAGACTG
This sequence comes from Hypericum perforatum, assembly GCA_012979155.1. Taxonomy (NCBI): domain Eukaryota; kingdom Viridiplantae; phylum Streptophyta; class Magnoliopsida; order Malpighiales; family Hypericaceae; genus Hypericum; species Hypericum perforatum. The sequence goes on along the minus strand of SOPF01008597.1, from coordinate 4,781 downwards.
CTAGCTGTGTTCTAGGTTAGGCGAGTTTGAAGAGTGAAATTTGATAAATTGAATATTTTGAAACTGAGGTTAATTATGAGAGTCTGAGTTTTCAAGAACATGCAGAGGAGTTAGTTTAAAGTGATATTTGAGTTGTCTTTGATGTGCTTGATCTATTTTTGATTGAGAAATTACGATGGAACTTGCGGTGGACTCCTTTAATGTTTGGTTTGCCAAAATAGATTATTGTGTGAGCTTGAGAGCAAAAGTGACTTAGTGTACATAGTACATATATGTGGATGTTTGATATTGAATCAAGTGATTAAAGGATTTGGGTTACTTGGTTATATGTGGATGATTTTGAGAAGATAAATTGCAAATGCGTCTAAGTTGGTCGTTATGAAGTATTTAAGGTGAATTGGTTTTAGAAATCAAGAGTTAACCTCATTATGTGGTTGTATATTATTGAACAGAGTTTGCAAAGGTTTGAGGAGCTTGAAGTTGAAGGAGTATCCGATTTGAGAACTGATGAGTATTTATCCGAGTAAGTGAATAGTACATAATAAATTTGGTTGTGTTGTTATGTGTATATTTCAGAGCTAGATTATGTGCGTCACATGCATATGGTTTGGTCTATAATACGTTTGGACATATTTTTGATTGGTTTGTGAGGCAAGTGATATTTGTGAACAGCTAGCTAGATTGCTAGATCGGGGCTAATTTGTATCGTCTGATGGTTATGATTCAGATCCATTTGTGATACGTCTGATAAGATATGCATTTTTGTGAGAAAAATGAAAAAGCTTTCCCGTACTAATCGGGGATGTTAGTCTATGAGCTCATAGTTTTGGGGATATCACTAGCTTATAATTGTTTGCTATAAAGGGCCTTTCAAAACCTTTTCATAGCTCTATGCGTGTGTTTATATGGTGTTTGGTATTACATATAGCATTTGGTTATCAACATTTTGATTTTGAGTGAAGTCGAACATGGTTGAGTTTCTGTCGCATGCATATTTCAACTATAACTAATTTGTTATGTCATATTCCCTTACTTTCCAAAACACTTTCCTTACAAATTCTATCTCAATTTCTCAGAGACATTAGTTTATTTGAGTGTTTCGAAGTCCGTGGTACATGCCCAGCTTTTTCCTTCGAGGATTACACATTGAGATCTCCGGATCGTGTTATGTTTTCCTTCTGTATAGTTGCTCCGTAGTAGTAATGACTTTGAGATGTTTGTTAATTTTTGGTTTGTAAATTACTTTACTTTAGTAGTGCTTTTGAGACTGTGTTAGTTTCTATTGATAATTCGTCTTCCGCTTGATTTGATTGTTGTGAAATAATTTTGAGGCTTGCTAGCTTGTATTATGTCTTTGATACGTCATACAGTTTAGCGCCGGTCACCGACCTTAGATTGAATCGTGACATTACCTAACAATGCTGCATTTGCACAAGAAAAAACACAATCCACCATTGAAACGGTTATAGCGTTACATATATGCCACACTTCAAGAGAAACCCAAAACGAAGAGAAAGAACGTGAGGAGAGAGAGAGAGAGAGAGAGAGAGAGAGAGAGAGAGAGAGAGAGAGACGGCGTTTATCAAGACGCCCTTGAGGTTTTTCCCTGACTTGTGCGAAGCTATGAGGCTGGTTGGGAGATGAAATGAAGGGGGGAGATGAGAGAGACAGAAGAGAAGATCCTGTACCGAGTTATTTTTTAGCCGTAGTTGGGAGTCTAGTAAACATGGCGATCAGTCCAGTTATTTTTATCCAGGTTCGGGTCAGAACGGGTCGCCCGTATTATTTTTTTCCACCAACTCTGTTGAGGAGATATGGTCGAACCAGTTCGTTGACCATCGGGCGAAACACTAAGCCCACTCCATGAAAATTCTCATGCTTGGCTCGATTGACATTAATTAAAATTTCAGTTAACGTTAAAATTTTAATCAAATTGTTAACCTTAAAAATATATTGCCAATAATAATATTTGGATCGATTAATGTATTTTGAACTATATTTTACCTCATCAAAATGTTTATAAATTACGTAGTACTAAAGTAATTTTTTTCAAAGATAAATGGCTTTGCCTTCCGGAAAATATAAGAAGTTTGCCTTTCGGAGTGTCCATATAGGGAAACACTAGTTTCATTGTATTTGGGCTCCTCTCGCTTGCTCTAAAATTCTATTTATTAAAAAAATAGAAAGAAAATAATTTTAATAAACTTTATAGCATTATAATAGTTTGTGCGAAATCTATTTGTTTAGAAAAAAAAAACAATCTATTTGTTTAGGAAAAGAAACAATCTAATTAGATGATTATATTGTTGTGTTCTATCCCAAGATGTCTTGTCAACTTCTGAATATTCAGGACCGGACCAAGTTAATTGTTAAATAACATAAGAGGCCCTGCTATATCCTATTCGAAACTGCTTGTTGGTACATCTAATTTCAACATAATCGCGTTATTTGATCGACAAGATGTACACTTTTTTGCAGAACTAAGAACTGAATTGCAGTTGCAGTACTTTTTCTTTTTAATTTTGATCAGATTGTTTCACCGTCCCTACTGATAGATAAGATATTCGGAAAATCGAATTTCAATTAACAAAATAAAAACGATTGCAATGAAAGAATGATTTTGCGACTTCATCCACCAATCCTACGTGGCCTCATCGGGTCCCTTCGATGATCATGATACGGTTGGTACCTCTTCCTTCTTGTGTCCTGAGACGAGCGGGGACCCTTCTCGCCAACTCCCGATGAGGAGGCGTTGACGTTACGAGCAAGTGATGGAGTTGCAGATTCTATCTTCTCCTCCTTAGGTCTCTCTGGCTCTGTGATTCCCATTCTTTTCCGGAAAGCCTTTCTCTTGTCATCATCCGACAGTACTTCGAAAGCTTCAACCGCAAGCTTATACGCTTTTTTGGCTGCTGCGGAATTGTTCTTCTCGGGGTCGACGAGCTTCCCAACGCGACAGAAAGCGTGTGCAACGGAGTCCGGGGTGGCTGAGTACGGGAGCTCGAGGATTTTGTACCAATTGGGCTCCTTGTGTTGCCTATAGGCGATAACGAGGATGCGGTACGAGGCGTGGTACTTGTGGAAGGTCCCAAGGTAAGGATCCAAATGCCACGCGTACTTGGACAACTCGTAGGCTTCTACGATCTTCCCGTCACGGAAATGCTCTTCCGCCATCTCCATCAAAGCCTCCGCCATTATGATGATGATGATGATGATCACTATAAACGCAAGTCGCAAGTAGTTAGAATACGTCGTCGGAGAAACTCTAATTTGATATCAAACCACCATAAGACGAAGAGTAGAGATCCAATATTTAGTTGGTTTGTTTGCAATTAGGTCAAACAAAATACGTACCTGAGAAACTGGGTGGGTTATGGAGAAAATTGCTGGACAAGGAGAGGGATGTGGGTTTTCAGATGTTTAGTATATTTATTGAGGATCAAGTAATGTTTATATACTTGTTGGTTTCGACGGTTAGGGTTTCCTTTTTGTTTCCTATTTAGTGTGGTTTCAGGTCCGAATTAACGTTTTTAAGGAACTTTTAGATAATCGCTAATTTCCGAAAAGAATTGTCAGCTCAGGGATTTTGGATGTTGTACGAAAATAAAGGCTTTTTATCCCAAATACAACAGCTTTATTAAAATATCTGCAGGGTCTCCTTCGACTAATTAGGAAGTCTCCTTTTGAGTTCCCTTTCGACTAATTAGGAGGAAAAGGGGTGAGCGGAGAGGGAGCACCAAATGCCTAAAATACCCCTGGACAAACTAAACTGACCGTTGGACCCAATCCGGCCCGCTTTTTGCAGTGCATAGGTCGGTTTTGGAATCCTTAGGCATCCGAAAACAAGAAGTTTCTTATGGAGGTTAAATTTATATATTAATTAAAATCGTCAAAGTGAGGTTTCTAGTTGTTATTTGCAGCTATTTTTGCAGGATTTTTTTCCGGAGTAGATTTACAAAACTGAAAATAATAATAAATAGCAACATGCTTGTCCTTCAATTCTGATGCATTTAGAAAACTTCAAATTACATTTCTATGTTTTAATCTATGTTACTGCTTTTTCTGTGGGAACTTTTTTATTACTGATGAAGAATCGAATTTTTATTTCTAATTGGAGATTTTTTTTAAAATATAATTTTTATACTATAGATAACATCTTTCATTGAAACTTGATCTCCATTAATTTATCTATCGTCTTTTATCAGTATTTCAAATGTAGTTTATGATTTGCAATTAAAGATACCGATAATCTTGCGAAGAACGAGGCCTTTACCCCAAATACAACACATTTAACAAATAATTTACAAGATCTTCTGTAAAAGGACACTATCCAATAGCACGAGATATAAATATAATAGACGGCTTGATTTGTGTTTCTAACAATTATATTCATATAGATTGGTCCAAAGATATTGTCCCCGCAGATAATAATAAAGATTTTAACATCCTGCAGAAATAAGACTCGGATCCGCTTGAAATTAGGTGTTAGACCTGGCTGATGTGATACACCGGTTTTGCGTGTGTGGGATCGTACGCACATATGGTGTAATTGGTTACTCGGGATTCGAGATTAATAATACACTTTATGGCAAAAAAAACACACGCGGTGACTTTTTTTGAAATTGGGAATTTTTTTTATTTGGTGTTACTATTCATCATATTTTATAAATTTGGTACCCCACCTCTTAAATTATGGCTTTGGTGTCCAGGGTGGACATTCGGGCAATTTTTCCAGCTACTGGGTCAATAACCGGGATTTTAGCCCGGTTTACCCAATAGCC
>SOPF01008528.1:0-15033 GCA_012979155.1 Hypericum perforatum | reverse complement strand
ACTCCACTTGTCATTTTTCTTCACTCCAACAATTCATTGCATAAGCATTCATTAGCAATAATTGTTCTTCTCTCTCTTTCTCTTGAGTCCGAAAGTTCCGGGTATATAAGGGTTCGCCCGAAAGGTTCGAGAGTCGTGTGCAACGATCTTGGAACCGCCCAAAATAGTTGTTGTATCTTGGGGACGATTGCCGTAGCCCGTAGTGCACTGAAATATACGGGGCAATCTTGTCTTACGGAGAAAGTGTCCAACACTTGCCTCGACTATAGCCCGATCCTAATCAAGTACTCGTATCCGTAATCCAACAATTTGTTCTAGCAGGGAATTTTAGGTGACTTAGGGTTAGTGTACTAGAATAAATTAATGTTTACGAAGGGTTAGTTTAATTTTTAAAGAAGATTCATTCTTGAATGACCGTTATGAAGACCTTTTAATTATTTATAGGATGTAAGTTGGTTCAAGTTCTTCGTATGCCTCTAATTAAATTCTCGATTCTACGCTTATACGGATTATAAACGGTGATTATTTGATTATGTATGCTGAGATCGTAAGTAAAGGGCATGAACGTTGATAAAAATAAAAAGAAACATTGCATGTTTTACTTTCGAAAGAAAGGAGTTATCACCCTATCGCAAAGGTATTAAAATATAGGATGGAGTGTACTGTTTTGGCTCCCTGAGATTTAATTGAATATGAAATTTCCTGCAGACGATGACATAAGATTAATTGACAAATTTGGACTTATATTACGAAGTTAGTAATCTGTGTTTAATATAAAAGTTGATCTTAAACGGTAGTACGAGCTAAAGAACATGGCTGCGTTTATTAGATATATAATTATATTACTACCTAAACCACAAGAATGTGTAATTACCTACGGTTTATGCCATGCAATGGAAAACTATACATGGTCTGTTGGTATGAAATTTTAGGGTGAATTTGTGATTTGATGTTGTACTCTTTTGGATATAATTTCTTAGTTGTTATTATATGATTCGTTTTGTCTTATATGATTCATAGTTTGGTTGGATTCTGTTCGTGAATAATAATGAATATGGATTGACCTATCTGTTTTGGTCAGGTTATCCTGGTGTTACTGTGCCCATAGAGTATTCTGTGTTTTAATACTCTATGTCAGCACCGGAGATATCTGTGCTCTGTGGTGAGACTATCCTTTTTGTTTATGTATTTTTAGCGTGAAGGATAGGTCTTCTGTGTACCTACAGGTTAAGCCCGATTTGTCATACTCCAGAGTTCGTCTGTGATCTGCAATTTGAATTATGAGTATTCAATTTTTGTAATAAGATAGGCTTCCTCTTCGAATGTGATATGAATATTTGTATTTGATTCTGATTTACTAGGTTATGTAAACTCACCAAAATACATATTTTGTTTCAGATACGACAAGGGTTGATCAGGTTTGAGAGTTAAGAGCAAGGACATGCATGCATTCTTAGTTTGTTATCAATTACTTCGTACATAGTTTTGTTAAGATTTGTTTTGGTTCGACTAATATAATTTATTAAAAACTACACTTTATTTATGCAATAAGATGCTTGACAGATATACTTAATCTGCGGCGATTGTCATACTTTTATTTTTGGGGCGTGACACTACATTTGGTCAACATAAGAGGACTTGGATTCGAAACTGAGCTCGATGCAGGCCTTGAGCTCGTCGAGGTCCTCCTCGATGACGCTCTTGCTTTGCCTCTTCATGTTGGCAGAAACTTTCAGCCTCTACCTCCAGCGACCATGAGTGCTTCTTGTATAGTGGGGAAGGCGCAATGCGGGAGGACATTCCGACGAAGGTCCACTCCATCAAAATGCTATGATCGAGATAGAGATCCCGGTGGGCATAGTGGTGGCAGCGGCGGGGGCTTCTAGCTGTAGACGACGGTGTGCAACCACAGCCTATTCATGATGGCCCCCAACCGACAGGACCCACTCTCCCGCACCCTCCATCCCGATCCCAATTATGGAATTTTTGCTAATAAAAGATTATAGATTTTCTAAAAAAACATAATTCAAATTAGGTATTAATTTGATAATTTGTCATTGTCACATAACATATGACATCATCTGGGCTAACGTGACACTGACGTGGATAGCCATGTGGTCGGGTACTTATTCGGGCTGTTCGGAACTCGAACATATTCGAGAAAATAAACTACAGGAATTGAATTAAAAAAAAATATATGATTTTTTTTAAAACCGCTAAAAATCAAGGTACTTAAGTGTAATTATACAATAACTAGAGTTTCTAGGAAATCTGAGATTACAACCTCGTATTTGTACGAGAGGATATCATATGTAATTTGTAACAAAACAGAAAGAAAAAAAACCTTCATTTCTTTGTGTTTCTTTATGATGGGATTGAATTCTTTGTATTTGGTCAGGTAGCTAGCTATAGTGTGGTTCTCTCTGGTCCCCTGTTATCTCTGATCTTCGTTTCTTTTAAACTGAAACTCTGATCAGCCACACGTGAGTCTATCTATGGAGGACTATTGGAGTTTCAGGTGTTTTTCACTTTTTAACATTCATTTGTCGATTTCACCTTTTCTTATATACATACCCCCAAACGTGTCTTGCTTCCGATTATTAAAGAGCTTCCGTTGAAGTATATTTATTTTACTCAGTGGCAATAAATGCATGTAGTGTCACATGTTTTAGTCAGCAGTTAATTTAATAAGTTCGCCGGTGGATGTAAAGATACCGAGCGTTATCAACTAAACAGGTACAATTGGTATCATGAATGTAATTCAAGATCGGTTCTATAAATCGGTGATAGATATTTATTTAGCACTTTGACTATATATACGGGCGAGTAATTTTTTTTTGGTCGGATATCCTCCTCCCTCGTAGTGAAAATAACGTTTCTTTGTGGTAAACCAATAACTAAAAGAAGACAAACGCTTCCGGTATGGATAGAAAGATGAAAGAAATCGGTGTGATTGCTCAATTGTTTTATCTATTTTATTTTGGCAACCACCGCCTAGGCGTGAAAGGGACCTGTAGCCAAACTTAAATGATTTATCGATAAACATTGAGATTAATTAATAATTGTATTATTTTATTTTAGTTAAACAAATTGAGTTCAACTTCCCCTAAAAAAATTCTGAATTCAACCTATTTAAATGTTGAGTATTTGAAAAATGTCATTAAACAAAATTTATTACAACCCAAACTAGGCCAATATGATACTTGATTTATGTCATCGGCATATCAATGGATTTATAATGTTCAAAGTCCGTTGGTTATTGTTACTAGGTCCACGGACCCACCACTCGCTCCCAAACAAAACTCATTTCGTGATCGATTAAAGTATTCAACCTCACATCCAATGAAATCATCCAACATTTATTGATCTGTTCGTGAATCACTTCCTCTTGTTTCACTTATCTAAGAGAAGATTAGCTATATACGCTATAGATCTGCAATTCTTATTGTAATAATTTCATAAAAATCGCGTATTCATTAAATATAGAGCCTAAAGAAGAATATATAGCGTATCAATTATATTGTCCCACTGATAATATAGCTTCGGTTGCTTCAAGGAACAACGATAATAGATAACCCATTCTTGTGAGTCATTAATGAACAATTTTAAAAGACATAGAGATCTGATGACACTGGCATCAGTCCTGCCTAACCTGACCGACGGGTTACATTTTAAGAATATTGAGTCGAAACTATTTGATACCAAAATATAACTAGATATACATGAGTCGGTTTTAAACTGAGCTGCAAATTTATTAGTACAAAACTTCACTAAACTGAATAGATTTCACTAGTTAATTCCATATGTCTATTAAAAGATTAGAATATTTGTAATAACTACAAAGCTTTTTTTTCTTTTCGTGACTGTCAATATAAACAGAGTGAAGGGTCGGGACTCAGGAGGCATGCCCCTATTGAACTCTGTTTAGAAACATTGTCGACTCCAATTGCTTGAATGGTCGAAGTACAGGATTGATGAGGCAAATCTCTACTCTTAAAAAAAAAACAGTTAATTTTAGACTCTGAATAATAAAAAGGATCAATATATGAACTCAGTCGGACTTCATGTGCTGCTATACAACATTTAGTCCTTCATTCTCTTCACTCAAATCCTGCAATAGAAGAAGTCTTCTACCGAAATCGACTCTTGTCATGTTTATGCAATCAATTAATTTCCTCATGATCAATCTTGCATAGCTGCAGCCAGATACAACTTCAGAGTCAGTAGAATTCGAAGGCAAATATGCTAGAATAGATACAACATGTGGAGATCCACAAGACAGTGTAAAAATTCGGGAGGTCCGGTGTTCAAATTCTGACAAATATAATCTTGGTAAAAACTATTTACAGGAAAAAAAACAGGTGGAGGGCATGGCGGATCCGTTTATGTAACTATTCTAATATCTTATGAGTCTTTTTTTTTTTTTTACTTTTTTGTTTGTTGTTGCATTGTAATTATATTACTTGATGAAAAGCTTATACCTCTCCCTAGTTTATCCCAAGTGACGCACAAAACACATATAACAAATTATAGGATCGATGACTTACTATTTGAACTTAAAACAGAGAAATACGCCTGACCCCCAGCATTAAACATTAACACTCGCAAAAAATTGGATATTGCAACGTCCGACTTCACGGGATATATACCTTTGAGTTGAATCTTCAACTAACAATTTGAACTTGGATTCTGTGAAAAGAGGACATCAATTAATTACAATTATACGTAAATTTGTTCTGTTCATATCACACTTGCCAACGTAGAGTAGTATGTTGAAGTGTAGATGTGCGTGCCCTTACGACCTGTCATCTGGTTTGAATTATCTGTGCCTCCCTCCAACGGCTAATTGGCTCTTTGGGCTCTCGCCTCATCTAGCCCATCTTCTCGGCCCAGCTGTTCTCCTCCTGGTCTTTGGTCTTCCTACGCCTCTTGTCTATTTATGACCTCTTTGTCTTAAACTGTAATTAATTGTATTTATGTAGTTGTTGGTTAACGTTAGATTAGTTGTATAAATACTCCTGTAATCTCATCTGTTTTAATACACTTGATCATCACTTTAATTTAACATGGTATCAGAGCTATAATACGATCAAAAGATGAGTGATTCTGAAGAAAATTCTCAAATGGATGTACCACCTGAGGGATCAGCCTCTCAGGTTCAAGAGTACCTCAAGCGTATTGCTGAAATAGACAGTAATACAGGCATCAAAATTACCACTGTGTCATTCAATGGGACGAACTACTTGTCCTGGTCGAATGCGGTGCAAATTGCTCTATCTGGAAGAGGGAGAATTGGCTTTGTCGATGGAGAATTCACAGCACCTCCAAAGACAGACCCGACATTTATCCAGTGGAAGATGAATGATCATCTGGTAATGTCTTGGCTTCTCAACTCGATAGATCAGAATCTGCATGATTTGTTTACCTTCGCTAGATCTGCCAAGGAATTATGGGATTCTATTAAGGATCTTTATTCACACCAAGAAAATTTATATCGGGTGTTTGAATTGAAGAAAAATATTGCTGACCACAAAAAAGGAGAGAAGAGTTTTGTTGAATATCTTAGCAGGCTGAAGGCTATGTGGGACGAGCTCACTATGTTACGTCTTGCAACTGCTGATCTAAAAGTGATTCAAAGGCGTGAAGAAAAGGACAAGGTGTTTAAGCTGTTAATAATGGGACTAGGGTCAGAGTATGATCATCTGATCAAGCAAATATTGACCGCTGCAGAGTTGCCCTCCTTGAGTACCATATATGCTCGAATCCAGAAGGAGGAGACAAGGAAGAAACTTATGGGCTCATATCAAAAGGGAGAATCTTCAGAGGGAAGTGCATTTAACACTAATCTTAAAATTACTGCTAATACTGTTAAGCATTTTTTCAGTTCAAAGGAAGGTTCCTCCTATTCTAAAGGGAAAGGGGGAGGAGTCCGATTCATGAAGACCTGTGACTACTGTGGAAAGTCAGGTCATATTAAATAAAAATGTTGGATTCTGCATCCACATTTGAAGCAACAACGGATGGACAGGTTCCATGATCAGCAAGGAAAAAGTCAGAATTCTCAGGAGCAACCAAAGGCCCTTGTTGCTGCAAGTTCTCCTGCAAATTTCTCTCTTGATGAACTGGCAAAGTCACTCTTTCAGCACATGAAGGAAAAAGAAGCTTCTTCATCTACTGCGGCTGCAACCACTGTAAGTGAAAAGCAAGTTCAACCAAAGCTGCTTGATGATGGAAAGATTGGCAGCATGTTCTCAGGTAACTTGTCTAATATATCTGTTATTGCTATGCAAGCACAAGCGTTAGCTTGTGTGTCTAACTGGATCATAGACTCAGGGGCTAATGAACACATGACATATAACAAAGACTGCTTAGATTCTTATTCAGAAATTAACTCTCAGTCCATATCTATTGCTAATGGAAGTAAAGTCAAAGTTCAAGGAGTAGGATATGCCAAGATTTTTGAAAAAGCTGATAGAATTAGAGTCCTTCATGTCCCTGATCTTACGTGTAATCTCATTTCTATAAATCAGATTACTAAACAGCTAAAGTGCAAGGTTATATTCACTGCTTACTCTGTTAAGTTTCAGGACTGCAATCTGATGACGATTGGTGAAGGGAAGATCCACAATGGTCTCTTCCTAATTGATCATCTACCTAAGGCCCTGGCTACTACAATAGACTCAGCTGAAGTCTGGCATGCTAGATTAGGCCACCCTAGTTTTAATATTTTGCAGAAGTTGTTTCCTGCTTTGAATAAAAAGAACTTGAATTGTGAAAGTTGTGTTCTTGCGAAAAGCAAACGGTTGCCTTTTGAAAATTCTGGAAGTAATTATGATTCTCCTTTCGATCTTATTCACTCCGATGTTTGGTCTGCACCTATTTGTTCTTATGATGGGTTCTACTATTTTGTTTCATTCATAGATCATTACTCTCGTGCTACTTGGTTGTATCTGCTTAGACATAAGAGTGATGTTTTCACTGCCTTTAAAACTTTCGAAGCTATGATCAAAAATCAATTTAATGGCAGAATAAAAATTTTCAGAACAGATAATGGAACTGAGTATAAAAAATATTTTGTTGATTACCTTAAGAGTTCTGGAATCCTTCATCAAACTTCATGCATTTACACTCCACAGCAGAATGGAGTGGCTGAGAGGAAAAATAGGCATTTGCTTGATGTTGCTCGAGCCATTATGTTCAAAATGAATGTAAAAAAAGGGTATTGGAGTGATGCGGTGTTAACTGCTTGCCATCTGATTAATCGGCTCCCTTGTCAATTATCTGATTACAAGTCTCCTATAGAACTTTTACTTAAGAAATCGCCTGACTTGTCCTACTTGAGAACTTTTGGATGTTGCTACTACGTACATGTTCCCTGTGAAAAAAGGGACAAACTTGATAAAAGAGCTGTTAAGTGTATCTTTTTAGGATACTCAACTTCTCAGAAAGGTTACAAGTGCTATAATCCCACTGTCAAGAAGAAGTTCGTATCTAGAGATGTTCAGTTTGTTGAAGATTTACCATACTATGCTGAATGCACAGCTTCACAAGAGAATTCTGGTATTTCTTCCCTGAACATTCCTCTTCCAATCTTAACTGATGTTGTTTCCTTCCACTCTAACCAAAAAGAAAGAGAAGAAGCTGTAAGTTCACAGGAAGTGGAAAATCAACATCAGATTAGAGAAGAGTCAAGTCATGCTGAAGAAACAAGCTGTCAACAGTTTTCTATATCCGATTCTGTCTCAGGTATGAATTCTGATTTACCTCTTAATGAGCTCTCTGTATCCAAGGATAATAATCCGAAGGTAAGAAGGTCTGAACGAATCAAACATCCAAATGTGTTATTAAAAGATTATGAAGTATTCAGTGTCGAATATCCTATTGAAAGGCACCTTTCATATACTAAATTTAACCCTGGTCACAAAGCCTTTCTCAGTAACTTAGATCAAGTCACTGAGCCAAGGAATTTTGAAGAAGCTTATAAGCATGAGGGATGGAGAGCTGCAATGACTGAAGAACTACAGGCTCTCATCAGGAACAACACTTGGAACTACACAAAGCTCCCTACAGGTAAGAAGGCAGTAGATTGTAAATGGATTTTTAAGATTAAGCACAACAGTGATGGAACTGTTGAAAGATTGAAAGCTCGACTAGTGGCCAGAGGTTTCACCCAAACTCCTGGAGTGGACTATGGTGAAACCTTTGCACCTGTAGCTAAAATGAACACTATACGAATCCTTGTATCTATTGCAGTAAATTTAGGATGGAGCTTGGAGCATATGGATGTTAAAAATGCCTTCCTTCAAGGAGAGCTTGAGGAGGAGATTTATTTGAGAATCCCACCAGGTCTGTCAGCTGTCAATCCTACACAGGTATGTAAGCTAAATAAAGCAATCTATGGATTGAAACAATCGCCTCGAGCCTGGTACACAAAACTCAGCAATGAACTCATACAACTTGGCTTCAGTAAGTGTTATACTGATTCATCCTTGTTTATTTCAAACACCACTCAAGGTAAGACTGTTGTCCTTATATATGTTGATGATATCTTGATTACTGGTGATAATCCTGAAAGGATTTCTAAACTGAAAGCTGCTCTGCATAACAAGTTTGACATTAAAGATCTTGGAAAACTCAAGTATTTTCTTGGAGTTGAGTTTGCTCGTTCTTCCAAAGGTGTCTTTATGAACCAGAGAAAATATGTGCTTGATTTACTTAAAGAAACAAAGAAATTGGGTGTTAAACCTTGCTGTACCCCTATGGAACAAAATCTTAAGGTTGCCATCATTAAGGGGGAGTGGGGTGTACCATATAATGATGTTTCAAGGTTTCAACGGATTGTAGGGTAACTAATCTATCTTATCATTACTAGACCTGATATTACCTATGCTGTTAGTGCTGTAAGTCAAGCCATGCATGCTCCTAAAACTCGTCATGTTGAATTACTTGATAGAATTTTGCATTATCTCAAGTCTTGCCCTGGGAAAGGGATCCTAATGCAAAGTCATGGTCACCTGAATGTAGTTGGTTTTGCAGATGCTGATTGGGGAGGTTGTATTGACAGCAGACATTCTTCATCTGGCTACTGTGTTCTGGTAGGAGGAAACCCTGTGCTCTGGCGAACCAAGAAACAACATACTACTTCAAAGTCAAGTGCTGAAGCCGAATACCGTGCCATGTCTCAGACTGCAAGCGAGCTGGTGTGGGTCAGGAACGTGCTTACATAACTAAGATTCGATGTTGAGCTGCCTATGAAGATGCATTGCGACAATAAAGCTGCTATTTACATTTCTACAAATTCGCTGTTCCACGAACGAACTAAACACATCGAGATAGATTGCCACTTTGTCCGTGACAAAGTTCAAGAAGGTGTGATATCATTGCCATATATCAAAAGTGAAGAACAACCTGTAGATATCTTTACTAAGGCGCTCGGTTCTGCCCATTTTAATCATCTTCTATCCAAGTTGGGAGTTTGCGATTTGTACTCTCCAACTTGAGGGGGAGTGTTGAAGTGTAGATGTGCCTGCCCTTACGACCTGTCATCTGGTTTGAATTATCTATGCCTCCCTCCAACGGTTAGTTGGCTCTTTGGGCTCTCGCCTCATCTAGCCCATTTTCTCGGCCCAGCTGTTCTCCTCCTGGTCTTTGGTCTTCCTACGCCTCTTGTCTATTTATGACCTCTTTGTCTTAAACTGTAATTAATTGTATTTATGTAGTTGTTGGTTAACGTTAGATTAGTTGTATAAATACTCCTGTAATCTCATCTGTTTTAATACAATTGATCATCACTTTAATTTAACATAGTACCTTTTCAGTGAAGTTCTTCTCTACGGTGCTATTGAGGTCGCCTTCCCAACGCCATGCATCTTCATCATCATCTTCTCCAAATTGAACTTCCTCCAGCATCGGTGTGCTTGGAATGTTTTTAGAGAAAGTCCTCATGTTCGGACATGATTTGGAAATCACTGTTCCTAAGAGAGGGAAACTAAATGTGTAATCTCCGGACGAGAAGCTTGTGAGGCACATTAAACCATCAAGTTCTAAGTGGTGCAGTTGCCTGAAGACGATCTCATCTCCTATTTCACCTCCGTCGCTTGACACGATCTCCGTCATTCTCTCGCATTCTTTCACAACAAGTAGCTTGAGATTCACTAGAATCATTGCCGTTGAATACGTCACGACACTTGTTAGTCCCTTGCATTTTGATACTCGAAGTTCTGTGAGATGTTGAAACATTGACCCCAATTGAGAATCTTCCTTAATCAGACGCTTCAGCTCCGGTAAATTGAACAGGTCATGGTGCTCCGACTGACAAAAGGAACCTGGGGGCATTTCACAACTATTTTCTTCGAGTCTTTGCTCATAGAAAGAATCGTCGATGGTAAACTTTCTTAGTTTTGGCATGCCTTTTGCAAAATTTGAGGGCAAAAGTTGATGGACAGTAGGAAATTCGATTAGTCGAACAGATTCGAGAGCAAGGAGGAACGAGGGCGGAACAATTTCATGCCAAGCTTTATCCATGCTGCTATTCCATTGAACCACCAGTTTTTTAAGCCTTAAGATTTCAACCTGAGAAGACAGAGGAAAGGATTACCTGTTAAAGCTCACTCAACTTCCATCACAAGGAGACAAAAGGAAAGTAAATCAAACTCATTAAACTAGATAAAACATACATTGTTTACCATTCCTTTTGAGAATCAACAAAGAAAAGAAAACACAAAGACTGACCTGCTCATTGAAAAGGCGCAAAGTTGGCTCATCGACAACACCATCATGCATGCTTTCTCTGTGTTCTGTTGATGAAGCAGTGGACCTCAAGAGAGACATTTTCGGGCAGCCCACCACACTAACTCTGTCCAAGGCAGGGCATCTGATAAGATCATTACCTGAATAAAATCCCGTCAAGGTAGGTAGATTTTCGAGCTTTACAGCCGCTAACTTTGGGAATATAGGGCTGTGATCCCAATCTGCAGGTGGTTTCTCATCTTCTCGTAGCTTAATGATCACTTCCACAAGAGAACACTCTTCAACTTGTAATTTGTACAGATGAACAAGGCCCAGAGCCACGGGCAGAGTGAAAATGTGTGTCAAATTGCTGCATTTATGGACATGTAGCCTTTTGAGGTTCTTAAAGCATGATATTCCCGGGGGATCCTCAATATTCCAAATGTGTCTTAGCTTGGGTAGTTCTGTTAGCTTCAGATCCGATACCCGATGCATGAAGCCATCGTGGCATTCATTTTGATCCACTCCATCACAATCCAATATTTCCTCGACAGAATCACACTTCTCTACAATAAGGGATTCGCATCTGGTTACAGCAGGCAGGATATTTGATGGTAAAGCAACTGCAGAAAGTGGACACTTGTCTATCACCAACTCGTATAAATTGTTGAAGCGCATGAATGGCACTTCTCTGCCCCATCTTTCTACCAATTCTGGGAATCTGGAATGTCTTAGAATATGAATGTTCTCAACCTGAAAAAAAAAAAGATTTTTGAAGATCATTCTCTGAGGTGAGACAATCCAAAGAAAGAAGAGAGAGAGAGAGAGAGAGAGAGAGAGAGAGAGAGAGAGAGAGAGAGAGACCTGATAATTCTGTTTGATAGTGGTGTTAAGATCACCCTCCCATCGTCGTGATCCTTCCGAGTCGACATTCTGTAGCTTGGGCGTGGCGACATCTCCATTACAGAAGATTCTCATACTGTGGCAACTCGATATGGAAACCTCTTCTAAACACGGGAAGTTGAAAGAATACCGATTACTCATGCAGAATCCCTCCAGGCTGTCAAGATCTCCAAGTTTCAAGGCCTTCAGTCTATTGAAGATGACGCATTCTCGTGTTGTCTGATTGCCATCGTCCTCGACAGAAACTATTTCCTTCAAGGCTTCGCAACTCCAAATTTCCAGCGTCACGAGGTTGATCATGGTTGCAGCTGTTGAAGGATTTATCAGCTCAGTCAGTTTATAGCAGCACGTTATTTCCAAAGTGGATAGGCTCCGGAAAGATGCAGATGGAGAGGGTGCCAAACTGATCAAGTCCTCGCAAAATGACAATTCCAGGATCTCAAGATAAGGCAAAAGAGGGTCCATTGGGGAGTCTGGTCTCCACACATACCTCAAGCCCTTTACATCATAGAGCTCTAGTCTGGTTAAGGAGGGTTGGCCCCCATCAAACCCACTCATGTTGGAGCTCCACAGTTGTCTAATATGTGAATCCGTTAGCCGTACCCGAATGTCTCTCACTGTGGGTATACCTCCAAACCGAGAAGCTTCCGTCAATGTCCCTCTGAGGGAAGACAGCTCAAGAGATTTCAATCTGGTCAACCATGACTGGTATTCCATTACAGATTTCCAAATTCTGCCATCTATGCTCATTCTTTCCAAAGAGGGTAACATCTATAATAGAAAAATAATAGCAAATAAATAAAAAACGACAAGTATTGAAAAATAAAAACTCGTAACGCATAAACTGTATATATTGTTCAGTGTCGTACCTTTTCTACGGAAAAAAAAGTTTGTACATTATTAACAACTTTAAGTGTTTGGGAAGCTTCTTGTCCGCTAAAAATCCTGGCTTTGAGGCAACCCTGGATTGTCACACTTGACAAGTTTGGCCAGCTCCAAGTGTAGCTATCTGGATGAAAACTTGTCAACTCAGGCAATAATTTAAGAGTCAAGGATGTAAGTTGGGGAAGTAAAGGGCAGGAGGAATTTGACGAGAATTCTTCTCCTACAACGATCTCCTCCAATCTACCGCAGCGTGTCCTCTTGAGCTCAGTGGCGCTTTTTGACAGGTCATTATCATATATCTCTTCAAGTAGATCACAATTGCTCACATCCAACGATTTCAGACTCTGAAATCTTTCCGCTATACCATATGGAAAAACTGTTTGCAACTCATTGAACCGATCAATAGACAATGAGTTCAATTTTCCAAATGAGCTCGAAGGGAGTCGGTTGCACCAAATCATTTTAATGTTGCCAATGGAGCCGAGCGACAATTCTTCCAAGTTAGGCAGTACAACCTGCAACGATGGCAATATTATCGTCTATGTTTATAACACCATATTTGGCAATTAAAAATGATTGATCTTTGACTATCGGTTATCAATTAGCTTCTATTTTCTAGTGCTACGTGTTGTAGCTTTTTTCCCTTCCCTTTTTTTTTGGTATGTAGAGATATCAATTAATTCCAATAAAATTATCAAAAAAGTATCCCTAACAAGACAACAACTTATACCAGTGCTTGAGAATTTTTCCTTCCGTTATTGCTATTTCCAATACGTATCATTGCCATTACCAAAACTCTTCTTTTATAAACTGGGAACAACAATCCAAAAGTTGTGCGTTCCATCAGTTAATGTAATGCTCAAACCAATTCTTTTTATAAGATTCATCATTTTCCACAAATAACTCAATGCAATCGATTTCATGATTTTTTCTTAAAAACATTTCTTTATTGACTTTTGGTATCTCTTGCATTTTTCATAGTACTAAAATGCAAGATTATTATGAAGCAAATTAGTTTTGGGAACAGAAAGCTAGTATTTTCGTTGGATAAAACAAACGTAATTTTCGGAAGAGCAAATTTGAATTCAATAACCCACCTTTTCGCCGAACAACTCAAACAATCCGGAAGGTGATTCTCTTTCATACTTGATAAACCATTTAAGCTCTGGCAGATCCAAGAGTCTGAGGCGACGTAATTGAGGAAGCTCCACAATTTCATCTCCCTCCAAACCACAATCACTTTCCTCAACAAACAGCGCTTCCATTGCGTCGCAACTACTCACAGATATCTTCTTCAGCTCCAAAAGGCCTCGTACCACAGAGAGAGACAAGAGATTCTTCATTTTCTTGCAACCGGTGATGCTAAGTTCTTTAATTTTGCGGAAAGAATCTGGCGCTGCTTGACCCTTGCATATGGTCACCGCACTTCCCAGTTCCCACAAGTTCAAATATTCTAGGAGAGGAAAATATACTGTTGTCGCTCCTCGCTTTCGGCAGTCAACAATTTGTTGAAGCTCAGCTGAACCCTCAATGTGGAGTCTCTTCAATTTACGGAAGCCATGGCTGTCCAATTCATAAAAGAGGTTTTTTGATCCATTTGATCCATATAAATACAGTGTGTCTGAATCCACCAGCAAGCCTCTAAGCTGTTGGAGCAAATCATTACTGCCAGAGTCGAGATTCAGCATCAGCATCTTTGTTGACCGAACAAATGACATCATCCATCTATCTCCAATTAGTATTTGATATCTTTCCAAGCCACTGAAGAAAAAATCTTTTGGCAGAGCGAGGACATTTGGAACATCTATCTCCAAAGATGTAAGCCGAGAGAGGCACATGAGCTCTGAGAGCCTGGCCTTTCTTCCAATGCTGCTCTCTTCTATCTCCCAATTATCAAAGCCATTCAACATAAGCAATTCCTCTAGTGAGGTCATCTTCGATAACACACCTGCCGGGATGAAGTCGAGATGATAGCAGTCTCTTAAATCCAACAATTTTAGCCTGTTCAGGTTCCCCATTTCAACAGGCAATGCATCCAGATCTGATTCACGGAAGCTAAGGACTTCCAAAGTCTTCATTTGTCCGATGTCGGCTATGTCCATTAAATGGCAGTTTTCCAGACAAAGAGTATGAAGATTTGTGAGGACATGCAATGATCCAGACAACGATGGAAAAACCATCCCAGAAAAGTGAACTACTTTCAGTTTCTGTGTTCGTAGGAAAGTTGAATCCGGAACTATCGAATGCCACTTGGAGAAGAATAATAAAAATTCAACATCAGGACAGCCCAAATCCTCGGGAAGCTGATGGATGTCACTGTAAGGTAGAGAAACTCTTGTACAGGTCCCAATATCACCATTATGTGGCCATTCCTTCAACACATTGCCATCTTTGAGCTTAAAAGCACGTTGATCTTTATGTGCTATGCACATATCCCGTACAACATCATGCATCTTTATATTACCCTTCGAATCAACATCCAAAAGGCTACAAGTCTTGAGGTTGTCAATCAAAGTT
>SOPF01008507.1:0-22079 GCA_012979155.1 Hypericum perforatum | reverse complement strand
AGACCTCAAAAGTGTAGCCCTCGAACAAAAGAGATGGGCTCGAACAATAGACTCCAGAACCAAACGCAACTATGGCACCCCAGAACCTGAGATAGATTTTGTAAGGGGTAAGTGTCGGGAAATACTTAGTAAGAGATAGAACATAACATATTAGTTATGTTTGAGATATACGTGCCACAGAACTTAACCATGTTCGACACAACTTATGCTCGGAAATGCATGATGACCAATGATGCGCAAATTACTGAAAGCATAAATATAATCGCATAGAATAACCAACACAAAGAGCGACGAACTCAAACACAAGTATAGACACACACACACTTACACAGAGTTATGAATAGGTTTCGTATTGTCACGTCTTCTGGTGACTAGAGGCATCCAAATGGCCAAACAGATATTCGTTCATAATTAACAGAAGCTAGCGTACAAATGTAAACTACTGATAGCTTACAACAAATATAAGCTAGCGATAGTATACAAATGTAAACTAGTGATGCCCCCAAAACTATGAGCTCATAGACTAACATCCCCGGTTAGTGCGGGAAAGCCTATTCATTTCTCTCACAGAAACACATTTCGAATCAAACACATGACCCAACGGTCCAGAATCACATCCATCTCACATGGACATGTCAAACTTACCAAATCAGCCCAAGGCTGTTCACAATCATCACAACCTTCACAAACTCATCGAAACATATCACATAAACACATTTTCATCTCATAATCGACCATATATGCATGAGACGCACATTAATCAAGATCGGAAACATGCATATAATGAACACAACTAAACTTGTCATGGTCTATCCACTTACACAACGAAGAACCAACGATCACCGATATCGCAACCGATGTCTTCCACACTCAATCTCCAAACCGATTCTCCTTCCCTTGCACACCTTGCGGAAACTCTGTTCATAAACCCAAATTACCAAAACGAGGTTAACCTCAACCTTTCCGAACCAACATGCTGCCAACAACTCAAAACGACCAACAACGGTACTTATGCCGTTCAACACTTCCATCCTCAACGACAACGCAAATAACTCAAACTCCGACCATAACCACTTCAAACCAAACTTCACAAGACTTCTCCAACAAGTCCTCAACAACTCAGAATCCACATAGCAACTGAATCTTGCAAAGAAACCACTTACCAAGCCTTTAGCTTCAACACCTTCAAACTGAACACAGCCCACTATTCCGAACTTCAACAAAGCGTACAGCCCAAACCCTTCAACCAAAACACACATAAGATACCATTCTGGAAACCTCAATAGGTCCTCTACAATCTGTCAAAATTTCACATCCCAAATCGAAGCCTAATTATGCTTACCAACCAAATCTTCTTCGCGTTGCTCAGCTGTATACTTCAACAGAGACGATTGGATTCAAAACGATTTTCCCGACAATTCCCTGATCCAAAACCCATGTATGATATACCAAAAGAAACCTTAGGAAGTCCTCTACAACCCACTTTGGAGGTTTTAAACCGAATTCTGAACGAAAATGTCCTCACTGTTCAATTCTTTGCCGAGCTGCTTCACTTCTCTCTCCTTTAACCTTCTCACTTCTCTCTCTATTTCTCTTTTGTTATTTCGTAAAATGGCCAAGGAGTTCAGCTTCCTAACACTTAAAGGGATTCTCTGAGATATTTGAAGAGGTGGAAGGGGTCCAATCAAAAGAAAACCCCTCCATCAACTTAATCCTTGCAAGAAGACAAGGAAGCTATGGTCCAATCACAGCAGACCAGGCACAAGCAGCTTACATGACGACCTCCTTTCAGTTTTTGACCAACATGAAATTTAACCAGTCTGTTCCTTAAGATGTCTAGTTTCCAAATCCGTTGGAATTTCTCGATTCGGACTCACGACGAGAAAGTTACGGCCATTTAACCGCAAGTAGGTCAAATCTGTCCGAACCAAGCAACACTTCACAAATCCGAAAATTTCTCTAAGGCATTGCACTTGCCGAAACCAAACTCCAACGACATTCATTCACAAACTCAAACACTTAATATCGCATATCCAATGCAATTATTTCGGCATGACGCAAGCCGACCAACTAAATTTCTGAGTCTCACAATAACCTAAGTGAAACCATGATTAAGCCTTAAGTTCGTTAATCAAAACATGTTCCTTATCATTTTTACTCCCTTAAACCGTGGCTACATTTTTCGTTTCAAGGCACCAAACTCATAAACAAACTACTTACACATGCTTATAATCAACAACATACTTATATACAATATGAACATAAGCATAAATACAAAGGAAAGAGTTAAGGAGAAGGAAGCTTAATCATTTCTTGAAGCTTTTCTTCCTCCTCCATCACGTTCCTTCCTCTTGGCAGAGAGTTTCTTACAATTTCGTGGCATCTGCTCTCTGTCCTCTCTCTGCCTTAGTCTCCTTTGCTTATTACACACTTATTACATTACTAAAGTCAAAAGTCAAAAGCAAAGGTAAGTTTAATTTTTTAAACTCCAAATATCCTAACAACTACCCTCAAATGTTCCCCATACATGTCTCTTATCATCTTCTAATGCCAAAACTCGAATGTCATGGCCCCCTCCAATGTTTGCCATTGAAATAAGCAAGTGTATTGGCTTAAATCAGTCTCTGTCAGGGGTTGGCGTACGCAAATTGCACCTGGCGTACGCCATGTCTTTGGTTTCGCTTCATTGGCGTGTGCCAGAAACCATTGGCGTGTGCCATTCTTGCAATTTGGACCTCTTAGACCCAGAATTTGAAGATGCCTATCTGCAACAAAGTTGTAGCCCCAGATGTCTGCTTTCCAACGCCACCAACCTCATCTCATTTCGAAGTTGTATGCAAAAGTTATCGTCTTTTGAGTAGGAAGAGGTCTGTCTTGGCACGCCAATCGCACCTATGGCGCGTGCCAACTGTGTCAGATTTGCACTTTTTGCCTTCGTGGCTTCCCTCTTGTCCATGCATCTGCGCGTCTAGCTTGATCGTCCTCTATTTTACCTCAAATATGCTCCTAAACACAAGAAAATACAATGAGTAACGATAAACTCAACCAAAATATACAATGAACGAGAATTAACACTTTGACAACTAATAAGCAACTAAACCAACTATAAACACTAGAAAACTAATACAAAATAAACACAAGTAATGAGTGTTTTCAACTTTAATACAAAATAAACACAATGAACAAATTTTGCCCTACTTGGCGTACGCCAGCCTTCAGTTGTATGCGCCAGGACTTCGGTGGCGTGCGCCAAGTCTTCAGCATTGGCAAAATTGGTGTACGCCAACTTTAATAAAATAACACAAACTAAAAAATTATGATACAAACATAAAAAAAATTAAAAAAAATAACATACATATGATATAAACTATGTTAATTTTTTTGGCTTTTATTTACGCTGCGTTCCTGGAAAGCTTGAAAACCAGACGCCCCATTCTGATGGGTCATGAGTGCAATTTTGACTTTTACAGATCACACAACTCACGAATGGCATACCATGATGAACTACCTCTCCTAGCGGCCTTTTCAGCATTAAGCTTAATTGTTGAGCACAATAATCATATAGGAGCAACTTCTTATCTCCCATCAATCGTGAAAATGCAGACATGTGCCAATCAACTAAAGAGTCAAGAGCACTGATATTTATCGTGAGATTGAGAGGTATTTTATCCTCACCCAAAACTAACCAGTCCCAACCAAGAGTGGGTGGTTGTAAACCATTATAGCAGGGTGTTTATCCACTTAACAAATCCAAAATTAAAGGTTTAGCAAACCTTCTTGGATCTTGATGTCGAGGGTAAATATTGTGGCGGATTAAACTAGACTCTTCCGTAGACATGGCTTCTTCTTTTTGCTCTAAATCTTCAATATTCGCCAAATCCTTGGTTGAGCTATAGTGATGCAAAAGTAATTAGCACTAGTCATAGGTTCGTCAACCTCCATTTTTGTGCTCTTTAAAAACTCTATCTCTTCTTTTTCTTCCTCCTTATCCTCATTCTTTCACCCTCTAGTGGAAGTGCATTGGTATAAATAAGTGATCTCATTAGGGTCTCTTGGTACCAGTCTTCTGTTTCAAAATCCCAAAGACGACCCTTATTTTCAACACTATATAGATTTTCTATGAATGATATTGGATTGATGTATGATGGTGGATCCACTCTCAAGTCCTTTTGCTCATTGTCATCCTCCACTGCACTTCATCGTTTTCCCATAAATAATGGATGAGCTTGGATGGTTTAAAGAAAATGGCATCTTCCGTTGGTGCACTAGTGCAAATTTCATATGAGTGAGCTTGCACTCTCTCAAAAGTTTGACTTGGCGCACACAACTTCTCCAACATCTTATCCATTCTTGCTTCCATTGAGTCCAATCTATCTTCAAGGGAAATAGACCTTAGAGGTTGTACTACTTCTTCGTAACTTAAGGAATAAGGATTTCCACTCCATGTTGGATCACTTCTGGTGTCATGTTGCCCCTCGCTGTTAAGCACAAAATTTTCAAGATCTGAGGAGGCTCTATGGGGTGTGTCGAACTAATATTCTTCACATTGATTTTTGTTATGTCCTAACCACCCGCACCACTCGCAAGTCCAAACTTGAGTTTGGTTGAGATTGAGTTCTCTTCGATTTGCTTCCACCAAGTTATGTAAATCCTCAACTTCATCGTCATGAAACGAACTTTGAATTCCATTGTACCAATGGTACCCAAAGGAATTCAACTCTACAACCTCAACAAAAACTAAAACTAACAAAAAACAAAAATGTCCTAATCCCAATTTGCTAACCTACTCAAATGTCCTTTGCCTAGTTCCCCGACAATGGTGCCAATTGACGGGGGTGGTTTTTCGTGCCAACAAACAAACACCCGTTGTAATGATAGTGAAGTAGAGTGTCGAACCACGAGGAAATAGTTTAGACTACCTTTTTGGTTAGCTAGCTAGTGTAGGACAAAATTAATGAGAAAGATCTACCTAAATCTAAACCTACAAATAATTGATCACTTTTGCGAGGGAGATTTTGTGGTCTGATTGGCGTATGCCAGGTGTGGCTGGCGTATGCCAAGTCTCTCGTTTTGTCTTGGTTGGCGTATGCCAATAGGAATTGGCGTACGCCAGGTGTTGGGCAATAGAGAAACTGTCTACTGGTTTAACTAACTAAACTGAGATTTAACAACTTAAAACACAAAAATGAGTAAGGTGCACTTAAAACAAATGTAACCATTTGATTCAGGGAGTTTATTAAGTATGTGACATGGTCCGAGTGTTTCGAAGGCGACCAATCTACAATCTCGTGCTAGATTTGTCTAAATTGATCTTCAACTACGCTTAGAATGGCAAGATGTTCTCTCGACCCTAAAAGCCAATTTCACTTAGCTAAGCACCAACTATCCATATCACTCAGTGGACAACAAGTTACTAAGGAGGATTTCTCTTCACCAAGGCAACAAATCATCTGATTATCCTTTCTACTAATCCTATCTCCTTTCGGTCTCAAGGATTAACTAAGTTCATAGTCAAGGTTACTCACAAAGATTTTATAACAGCCAATTAGTCTAAACCAATGCATGGTTGCTATGACTTTGTCAAAACCAAAGTTGGTTGTGTCAAAACCGAACTTACATGGCCACTAGACTCTTGTCGAAACCAAAACATGGTTACTAAGACTAATGATGATCATAACCTAAGTGAAACCATGATTAAGCCTTAAGTTCGTTAATCAAAATATGTTCCTTATCATTTTTACTCCCTTAAACAGTGGCTACATGTTTGGTTTCAAGGCACCAAACTCACAAACAAACTACTTACACATGCTTATAATCAACAACATACTTATATACAATATGAACATAAGCATAAATACAAAGGAAAGAGTTAAGGAGAAGGAAGCTTAATCATGTTCTTGCAGCTTTTCTTCCTCCTCCATCACGTTCCTTCCTCTTGGCAGAGAGTTTCTTACAATTTCGTGGCCTCTCCTCTCTGTCCTCTCTCTGCCTTAGTCTCCTTTGCTTATTACACACTTATTACATTACCAGAGTCAAAAGTCAAAAGCAAAGGTAAGTTTAATGTTTTAAACTCCAAATATCCTAACAACTACCCTCAAATGTTCCCCATACATGTCTCTTATCATCTTCTAATGCCAAAACTCGAATGTCATGGCCCCCTCCAATATTTGCCATTGAAATGAGCAAGTGGGTTGGCCTAAATCAGTCTCTGTCAGGGGTTAGCATATGCCAATTGCACCTGGCGTACGCCATGTCTTTGGTTTCGCTTCATTGGCGTGCGCCAGAAACCATTGGCGTGAGCCATTCTTGCGTTTTGGACCTCTTAGACCCAGAATTTGAAGATGCCTATTAGAGACTAAGTTGTACCCCCGTATGTCGTCTTTCCAACGCCACCAACCTCATTGCAGTTGGAAGTCGTATGCAAAAGTTATCGTCTTTTGAGTAGGAAGAGGTCTGTCTTGGCGTGCCAATCGCACCTATGGCGCGTGCCAACTGTGCCAGATTTGCACTTCTTGCCTTCGTGGCTTCCCTCTTGTCCATGCATCTGCGCGTCTAGCTTGATCGTCCTCTATTTTACCTCAAATATGCTCCTAAACACAAGAAAATACAATGAGTAACGATAAACTCAACCAAAATATACAATAAACGAGAATTAACACTTTGACAACTAATAAGCAACTAAACCAACTATAAACACTAGAAAACTCATACAAAATAAACACAATTAATGAGTGTTTTCGACACTCATCATCTAGTAACCCAAGACAAAACTTCCTTGTGTCTGATTGATAAGGTCTGGTAGTTTTGGCTTCAGTCTTCCCACGATTACTTTTGTAAGCACCTTGTAGGCAATATTGCACAAGCCTATCAGTCAAAAGTGTTGTATTACCTCTGAACTAGGCTGCTTTGGGACTAGTGCAAAAAGGGTGTCATTTATGTGAGGAGGTAGAATTCCTGTGTCAAAGGCCTTTTTGACAAAGTTGGTCATTAAGTCTTTAATAGTACCCCAACATTTCTGAAAAAACAATGCATGGAAACCATTAGTCCCTAGAGGTTTGAGGGGGCTCATGTCTTATAAGGCAGCATATATCTCCCCGTTAGTCACAGCCTTCGCCATAGTCTCCCGGTTAATAGCTTCAAAGGGTAGAAAGAGTCTAGAGGGTAGTAAGTTATCCTTCGATCTTCAGCTTGGAATAGGCCTTTATAGAAGTCTAGTGCAAGTTTTTGAAGAGCACTCACATCTTTTATCCATTCACCACCATCATTCTTTAGGCTTACAATCTTGTTACGGTATCTCCGAACTAAAGCAGATGTATGAAAGAACCACGTGTTTTGGTCCCAACTTGTAATCCATTTCACGCAGGATTTTTGGTACTAGAGGATTTCCTCTTGTAGGAGACCTAGGTCCATGTCCTCCCAGAGCTTGACATCAAAGGCCATGAAGCCTCAATTAGGGCAGTAATCAAGGGCTTTATTATGACCCTCACAAATTTTGTCTTGGTTTGACTGCTAGGTCTAACCTTTGGTTGTTTTGTTTCGGTCGATTTTTAGAAACGTTTGGCTTAATTCATCGACCTGTGGAGGGATTACACATAACTTGTTCATGTGGACTCTGATTTGGATGATTCTAACTCGGGTAGGTTTGTAACATACTAGTCTATGACTTTTGAGGTTCAAGTTTTGTGATTTGAGCTCTGTGTTGTTGAGTTTTATGTGAATTTCGGTTGATTTAAGAATGATTATCTTAGTTCATTGACTTTTGGTTGAAAAATCATAACTTTCTCATACGAACTCCAAATTGAGCGATTTTAAGATGAGTAGATCCATAAGACCTAGAGCTACAACTTTGTCATTGTGAGTTTTGGGAAACTCGAAAGTAGACCCCAGCATATGCTATCTTCCCAATGTATACTGGGGGTTCAAAGAATTTTGTTCGGAGACCCCCAGCGGACGCTGGGCTAACCAACAAAGTCATACTTTTTAGACCTTTTTGTCCCTCTTACTTGGTAAAACCTATAAATACCACCTTCTAAAATTAGAAAGTTTTATCCAAACATTTTCCACTAAATATCTAGCATTTGAGGAGAGGAAAAAGGGGGAAAGGAGAAGAAGAAGAGAAGAGAAAGGAAGAAGGATTTCTTGGATTTTGAAGATTGGTAAGTGGTTTTTAGATTGAAGTTTATTGGAATTAAGTTTAGATCCTTTTTTTAATGAAAAAAGATCATTAAATAAAAAGAAAAAAGCGGTACAAACAAGTCTGAACCCCACAACACACCTGCTGACCAACAATCATGGTAGTTAGGTGGGGCAGAAACCCCTCACCAGCTAGCCAATAAGCCTGGTAGTCAGGTTGAGGAAACATGAACCAGCCAACACCCATGCTAACCAACAAACCTAGTAGTCAGGGCTGGCAAAAAAGATAAAGTCCGGAATAGCCAAATAAAATGTCATCAAGGGACGAAGCTGTGATAGTATTGCTCGAACATGTCTTGGCCGACAAAACCAGTGAGCGACGTTGGGAGGTTTGGCCACCAGCCATCCTCTGTGAGGTAGGTCAGAGCATCTACCATCATATTTTGCTCATGGTATCCGTCATCGCCATGGAATCTCAGCCTACGGAGTCTAGAATCTTGAAAGCACATACATGGTATCCGTCTCCAGCCACAACCTGTGCCAACCTTGCTCGTGGGCAACCTTGATCGCGAGGATGGTTACTAGGAGCTCTATCTTAAAAGCAAAATAGCTCAAGATATGCTGGCTAAAGCAGCCATAGACAAATCCCCTGCAAGTCCAGAAGACTCCTGCTGAGCGGCCGAGGCTTGGAATGCCCATGAAGTTGCCATTTGTATTACACTTGTGCCTGCTTGGAGGAGGGCATTGCCAAGTGACCTCAATAATGTGTAGAAACCGGTCTAGCCTTGGTGCAATATAGAGGTCCTAGAGTAGAGTCTACTCCCATTGCGAGGAGAAGCACTATCCCATGTCAAATATCACCATCTCGCTCACCATCTGATAGAACAACAAAATTAGTGCATCTAGGCTCCGACGTTGGTCTCGGAAAATGCATGCATTGTGCTCCATCCATAAAAGCCAGCCTACAGTCACGACAGCTACCCTCCACAAACGGCTCATCTATATGCTTAACTTCTATCGCATCACCTCTACAATCATCTTGTTGAGGCTCGAGAAAGCTCTCCATGAGATGCTAAAAATGCTAAAAATGCCAAAAATGTACTGCCAGAAGTTGGCAGCAATCAAGTAGCAGACAAGTATGTGATCCAACGACTCTACATCGGCCAAACACATGTAGCACATGTTTGAGCCGACAAACCCCAACAGAGCATGACATCAGTAGTGGGTAGCACTCCAAGGATAGCTTTCCAAAGAAATATGGACCTCTATGGTGGAATTGTCATATTCCAGATCTAGGAGCTGCAACGTACCAAGAGGTGAGTGGGGCGAAAATGGTTATAAGCTACTCTGGATGTAAGGATGCCATCTCGTGCTAAGTTTAGATCCTTTAATTTCCTTGAAGTTGATGTAAGTATGGATAATTTTGGAGAACTTTTGGTGTGACCTTCGTGAAGAGCATGTGTTGTTGTTAAAGTTTGGTTGATGTTACGAGGAGGATTGATGATCATGGATGTTGAACTAGTTATTGATGATGAGATTAGAGGACTATTATGTATATTTAGGAGACTTGTGTAGAGAATCCAATATTAGGGACTTTAGAGTTGATTTTCCTTTGTTTCTTATGTTGAGAGGTTGATGTTGATTAGAGGGTTATTTCTCTTGTTTAGTTGACCACCTTTTAGAAACTGAGCACCGAGGATCGTGAACTGAGGAATGGAAACTTTTAATAGCATTTGCGCAACATGATTAAGGTTGGGGGATATTAACCTTAACCTTTATTTTAGCTAACATTGATTGTTATGATCTTGTGATTATGCTTTGATTTGATAAATTGTTATTTGAGAATATATGATGTGAGTCTTTGATGTGTTATGGGAAGTTTTGTATGTTTTGGCGAATATGAGTCTTTTGATTCTGAGATTTTGGTTTTGGTAGTTATGAGTTTGATTATGAAATATGAGTCAGTTTTTGGGAGATGGCGAATAATGAGGTCTATCCATGACTAACTGGGGATGTTGGCATATGTGCACATATTTTGAGGATACATTGGATTTGATATGACTTATGATATGGCCGACGAAGTTTGATTATGAAAGTGCTATAAGATATGGTATCCTTATGTTGTGAGAGGGAGTGGCACTTTTTAGACCTATCCAAAGTCTGTGCTAGATATGGATGACTTTAACATCTCAATCAGTGAGGTTGTTAGATCATATGTCATCTCAATCAGTGAACATGAGTTGTCGACTAATTTATATGTGCTAGACATGGATGACTATGACATGATAGTGGGGATGGATGTATTATTCACTTATCATGCGGTGGTGGATTGCTTTGAGAAGTGAGTCAGCTTCCATCCATTAGGAGAGTTGGAATTTGAATTTCAGGGTGAGTAGAAGGTGACGATGGCAAAGTTGATCTCTTGCCTTAAAGCTAGCAAATTTCTTGAGAAGGTATGTGTGAGCTATCTAGCTTGGGTAAGGAGATTGAGAAGAAAGAGTTATTGGTGGATGATATTCTGGTGATTAGGGAGTATCCCGATGTGTTTCCCAAGGATTTACCAGGATTACCTCTAGTGAGAGAAATTGAATTCTGTATTAAGTTAGAATCGGGCACTGAGCCAATTTCTATACCACCATATCATATGCTAAGAGAGTAATTGCAAGATTTGTTGGATAAAGGCTATGTTCAGCCTAGTGTGTCCCCGTGGGGAACACTGGTTTTATTTGTGAGGAAGAAGGACTGAACCTTGCGGTTGTGCATAGACTACCAAAAGTTGAATAAGATGACCATTCGGAACCGGTATCCACTTCTACCATAAATCAGTGGACAATTCTTATCCTCAGATAAATCCAGAACCACAAAGTCAACTGGGAAGATAAACTTGTCAATCTTCACCAGGACATCCTCAACCATACTGAATGGTTTCTTAATGGTTTGGTCTGCCAATTGGAGAAGCATGGAAGTTGGTTTAACTTCACACAAACCTAGTTTTTGAAATGTAGACAAAGGCATCAAGTTGATACTTTTGCCTATTTCACAAAGACATTTTGGAAACTCAGTTTCACCAAATGAAATAGGGAATTGTAAAACTCCCCGGATCTTTTAGCTTCATATGAAGATTCTTTATGATTAGAGAGCTACAATTAGCCGTAAGGGTAATTGTCTCTCCTTCTTCCCATTTTCTCTTCTTAATGACAAGTTCCTTTAGAAACTTGGCATAGTGTGGTCTTGATCTAGCATTTTTAGGAAAGAGACGGTAATCTGAACGTTCTTCATTTTCTTCATGAAACGGAATAATTTTTCATCCATCCCCGACTTTCTCTTTACCCTCTAAGGATAAGGAAGAATTGGGATCATTTGTCTTTGTAATTTCTCCAAGTTGTACTTCCATGTTACGCATGGCAGTAGCTTGCCCTTTAAGAAACTGTTCTAAATTGTTCTGCCTTGCTTCCTGGGCTGCTAATGCCTTCAAGATTCTACTTTGGTTGTTGGATGAGTCTCCCGTTTGTTGGATGAACTTCTCAACCTTGTCAAATCTGTCCTCAAGTGCTACCATTCTTTCTCCCAAGAACCCACGTGGTTGAAAACCAGGTGGTCCTTATTGTGAGACGCGTAAAGACAATCCTTTA
This sequence comes from Hypericum perforatum, assembly GCA_012979155.1. NCBI lineage: Eukaryota > Viridiplantae > Streptophyta > Magnoliopsida > Malpighiales > Hypericaceae > Hypericum > Hypericum perforatum. The sequence continues at coordinate 10,314 of SOPF01008507.1, read as the reverse complement.
TCAGGAACAATTGCCATACTGTCATCATGGTTTCTACCTTTCTATGAGAACTTAGGGTAGTTTTTCCAACCAGGATTATATGTAGAGGAATATGGGTTGTTTACCATTCGGTTTCCTCCTTGTCCTTGACCACTCATAAAGTTGACCAGCTTTGTAGATTGGCTTATCATCACACATTGACTAATCTCATGGCCAGAGTTGCCACAGGCTTCGCAATGCTGTTGTAAAGCAACAGCATCAACTTTGTTCAGAGTCAATTCACGCAATTATTTTGCCATCAAGTCTAATTGTGCTTGAAAAGACAAGGAAGCATCAAGTTCAATAATTCCTCTTCTCTCACTCTGCTCAGTTATCTCCCTTAACTCTCTAATGGGTTATTTCTTTCTCTCATTCGTGATTATTCTATTTGTTGCTGCCAGCTCTTCCAAAATATGGTGGGCTTCATCCCTTTCCTTTCTCAGGAAGTTTCCATTGGACGCTGAATCAACATTTCCTATAGGTATTGGTAATAGGCTAAAATAAAAAGTCTTGAGAAGAGACTCCTCAGACAAACCATGGTGCAGGCATTTTCGTTGCAATTCCTTAAATGTCTCCCACGTTTCACTCAAAGACTCTCCTTCATATTGTTCAAAGTTTGTTATCTCCTTAATGAGCTTGTTAGTCTTTGAGTAGGGGAAATATTTGTCAAGGAAAACATTTGTCAATCGCTCCTATGTGGTTATTTGAGTACCCTTAAGTTGCTTAAACCACAACTTAGCCTTATCCCTTAACATATAAGGAAATATTCTAATCTTAACAACATCATCAGACGCTCTAGGATACTTAAAATTATCAGCTAATTCCATGAAGTTCCCCAGATGTTTAGTGGGATCTTCATTAGGTAAACCATAGAACTGACCTGAATCTTGAAGTATATGAATCACGGCCAGCTTAATTTCAAAGTGATTAGCTTCAATAGCTGGCCATTGGATTCCAGTTTTTGCTCCTTCGTATGTTGGTCTCCCATGGTCCATTAGAGAATGTCTAGGGGCATGTACTCCAGCCCTTTGACCCTCTTGCCTTTGGTCTATTCTTTCTTTTTCTCATCTCTCCCTACGCAAAGACCTTTCTAACCACGTTATTTCTTCTTCAATCTCCAATAGAGAAATATTGGTTGAACGGGTTAATGACATGCATGTAACTTGTCAAGCAAGACAAGTTACTTGGTCAAAAAGTAAATGAAAAATAAAGAAAAATAAAAATAAAAATAAAAAAATACTAATATATACTGATCCAAGTTCGTAAACCGAATTGAGAGTCTAAATTCTCAATCCCCAGTAACAACGCCAATTTGACAAAGGGTTTCGCTGTTCCTCGATAACATTCTATCAAAATTCTATTTAATAATGGACGATCGGGTGTTTGTCAGATCTTCCTGGCGTACGCCAAAAATGGGTGGCGTGCGCTACCCCTAGACCACCCCGAAGCTCTGGCATATGCCAAAGCACCTAGCATGAACAAAAAGCTAACAGACTAACATATCTGGCGTGCGCCAAAAAGGATGGCGTGCGCCAGTGCTTCAGTAGCAGAGTTGCAGTAAATTGCAAATAGAGTAAGTAGGGTTATCGATCCACAGAGATTAAGGTGTTTGGCCTACTCTAGGGTTTACTTACTTAACTAGGATTAGATTATGAAGTTTGTAGTTGAACTCAAGTGATCTAAAGTCTCAAACATCAAGCATCAAGAGCATAAGAACAAGCACTTAGATAGTTTGTATCACAAAACATATTATCAACAACTAAAAAGCTCAAAGCGAGCTAAGTACCTTAAAAACTAATATAACCAAGTGATTCAGGGGGTATACAAAGCATGTGACATGGTACGAGTGTTTCAAAGGCAATCAATCTACACTTTTGCGCTAGAAAGATCTAAATTGACCCATTACCAAGCTTAGAAGGTTAGATATGTTCTTTCGACCCCACCAACCAACTAAACTCAATCAAAAACTAACTATGCATATCACTCAAAGCACAATCAGTAGCTAAGGAAGATTTCTCTACTATAAAAGCAACGGATCATCAAACTAACATTTTTATCAAACCTATCTCCTTTCGGTCTCAAGATTTGACTAAGTACAATAACTTGGTGATCAAACAAGTCAAAGCATGGCATGAAGTTCGTTAATAAGAACATTTTCCTACACATATTAACCCCTCTAAACCATGGCTACATACAAGGCATTAAGGCACAAAATTGATAGCAAACTACTCACACATATTTATATAAACATGAAGCATTAATATAGACAAATAGTAAAAGGGATGGAGACTTATCAAGACTCCAAGCTCCCCCTCTCCAAAAACTAATATTTACATCTATTTTTGGACCAAAGTTAATGTCTCCTTTTGTCCAATTCGTCCTCTTTACTTTACAAAGCAAAACTAGCATATATACTAATTAACTAATGAAATAGTAAACTAAATATCTAATCTAACTTATCTACTAAAATATCTAACCTAAAAATATCTAAAAAGAGTCAGTCATTGTCCCCCTTTCCTTCAGAAAGCTCTAAGCCGCCCTTGTCAAGTCTTGCCATTTGTTTGTCCAATACTCAGCTTTATTTTACTTATGTCCATCTAATCTGGCGTGTGCCAACTTTAAGTGGCATACGCCAGGTCTTCGTGATTTCCCTCTTCAAGTGCATCTGGTTGTCTGAGTGGATGGTCGTCTGAGTAACGGCTACTTGGCATACACCATAGAGGGATGGTGTGCACTAGCTACTCGTGATAAACATTCCTTGGGATTGCAACTTCCTTTGCATTCATACCTTCGCATGTCCGCTCGAACATCCTCCACTTCTCCTCAAATATGCTCCTAAAAATAAGCAAACTTAATGAAAAATAATAAACTTAACATAAATACACAATGAACAAAAACTAACACTAAGACAACTAAAACATAACTAAATCAACCTAAAACACTATGAACGATCTACTAAAATGACACAAATAATGAGTGTTTTTGACACTCATCAGGGAACTCGATTAGATTTGAGTATGACCTTTCATCCTCAGACAGATGATCAATCTGAGTAGGTCATTCAGATATTGGAGGATATGATGTGAACTTGCACCATTGATTTCGACACAAGTTGGGATCAATATCTATCTTTGATGGAGTTTGTGCATAACAACAGTCATCAGTCGAGCATCAAGATGGCTCCTTATGAACCTTTTTACAGGAAAAGTGTAGATCTCTGTTATGTTGGAACGAAGTTGGTGAGAAGCAACTTTAAGGAAATAATTTGGTATAAGAGACCAATGAAAAGATTCCATTAATCTAACAATGATTAGAGATAGCTCAAAGTTGACAAAAGTCTTACACAGATAAGAGGCATAAAGACATCGAGTTTGAAGTGGGATGGCAAGTTTTCCTCAAATTATTGCCCATGAAGGGGACAATGAGATTCAGAAGAAGAGGAAAGCTAAGTCTTCAATATGTTGGTCCATTGAAGATTTTAGAAAGAGTCAGACTGGCTTTACTGCCATCTCTGTCGCATGTTTATCCAGTCTTCCATGTCTCTATGCATAGACAGTATTTGCATCATCCCATGCATATTTTGGAACTGCAAGTGGTGGAGATTAATGGAGATTTGATATATCAATAAAATCTGGTAAGGATTTTGGATCATGAGGTCAGAAAGCTTTGGAATAGAGAGCTTCCGATGATCAAGATTTTGTGGACTAATCACTCATTGGTCGAAGCAACATGGGAAATAGAGGAAGAGATGAAGACCAAGTTTCCTCATCTTTTCGAATAACAAGTAAATCGATTTTCTTTAAGCAAATTCAAAGACTGAATTTGATAAGGAGGGGAGACTGTTATGACTCTCACAAATTTTGTCTTGGTTGTGAGTGTTAGGTCCTACCTTTGGTTGTTTTGTTTTGGTCAGTTTTTAGAACCGTCTGGCTTAATTTGTCAATCTATGGAGGAATTAGGAATAACTTTTTTGTGTGGATTCCAATTTAGATGATTTCAAGTTGAGTAGGTTCGTAACATATTAGTATATGACTTTTGAGGTTCAAGTGTTGTGATTTGAGCTTTAAGTTTTTGAGTTTTATGTGAATTTTGGTTGGTTTAACAATGATTAGCTTAGTTCGTCAACTTTTGCTAGAAAAATCATACCTTTCTCATACAAACTCCAAATTGAGCGATTTCAATATTAGTAGATCCGAAAGACCTAGAACTACAACTTTGTTGTTGTGGGTTTTGGGAAATTTGAAAGTAGATCCCAGCATATGCTAGGAGTTTCAGAGAATTTTGTTTAGAGACCCCCAGCGGACGCTGAGAAGCCAGCAAATGCTGGGCTACCCGAGAAAGTAATATTTTTTGGACCTTTTTGTCCCTCCCACTTGGTAAAACCTATAAATACCACCTTCCAAAATTAGAAAGTTTTATTCACACATTTCCACTAAATATCTAGCATTTGAGGAGAAGAAAAAGAGGAAAAAGAGAAGAAGAAGACAAAGGAAGAAGGATTTCTTGGATTTTGGAGATTGGTGAGTGGTTTTTAAATTGAAGTTTATTGGAATTAAGTTTAGATCCTTAGATTTCCTTGAAGTTGATGTAAGTATGGATAATTTTGGAGAACTTTTGGTGTGACCTTGGTGAAGAGCATGTGTTGTTATTAAAGTTTGGTTGATGTTATGAGGAGGATTGATGATCATGGATGTTGAACTAGTCATTGATGATGAGATTAGAGGACTATTATGTATATTTTGGAGACTTGTGTAGAGAATCTGATATTAGGGACTTTAGAGTTGATTTTCCTTTGTTCCTTGTGTTGAGAGGTTGTTATTGATTAGAGGGTTATTTCTCTTATTTAGTTGACCTCCTTTTGGAAATCGAGCACTAAGGATCATGAAGTGAAGAACAAAAACTTTTAGGAGCATTTATGCAACTTGATTAAGGTTGGGGGATATTAACTTAACCTTTATTTTAGCTAACATTGATTGTTATGTTCTTGTGATTATGCTTTGATTTGATAAATTGTTATGTGAGAATATATGATGTGAGTCTTTGATGTGTTATGGGAAGTTTTGTATGTTTTGGCGAATATGATTCTTTTGATTATGAGATTTTGGTTTTGGTAGTTATGAGTTTGATTATGAAATGTGAGTTAGTTTTTGTGAGATAGCAGATGATGAGGTCTACCCGTGACCAAGTGAGGATGTTGGCATATGTGCACATATTTTGAGGATACATTGGATTTTGATACAACTTATGATATGGCCAACGGAGTTTGATTATGAAAGCGTTATAAGATATTGTATCCTCGTGTTGTGAGAGGGAGTGAAACTTTCTAGACCTATCCGAAGTCCATCCATGTTATGGCATTTACGATATCCCATTCGGATCGGAACATGTCTATTTGTATGATTTATGAATTTGTCATTGTTTAGATTGAATTACTTGTGAAGTGCTAAGTGTTAATTTGGTATCATTTGTCAATGCATGAATTTAAGTCTATGCAGTGGATGGTTAGTTAATTAAAGGTTAACTTTAATATCTTCCACTAAGTACTTTCAAGTACTTACCCCTCCTTCCTTAGATGACGAGAATTAAGATCCGTTTGATGTCCAAAGAGTTGGTTGTTCTATCTTGTGAACCCGTCATTTTCTTCTGGATTTTCTTGAAGTCTTCGGATAATATTCCTTTTATGATCTTAGTCAAGTCGCTCCATTGTGCATTTGTAGGACCTTGAGTTTGAAACTCTACACTTTTGTATGGATATTTTATAATATATATATATGTATGTATTTGATATATAAATTATGCTTCCATATTTATTATGTCTACGCTTTCGCACTTTGCGTTATGTATGTTCGTATGAGGCTAGTTGGGTCACGGCTTATTAGTTTAGGCGAGCATGACCCAGCGCCAGGTTAGCAACCCTATTTTGGGTCGTGACAGGCTCTTTGGAGACCACATAGACTTGCATATAGTTGCTTTTTGGGGACCTCAAATTTTTGAAAACTTGTTTGTTCCACTTGATGTGCATGTAAACGTACACACAAAGTCTTGTGTTTTGTGATTTGTTTATTTGCATTTTTGGCAGATTTTGTTGTATGTCATTTTGTATTTTGTATTTTGTGTTGTTTATGTTTTGTGTCGAGGAGCAAGATACTTGTCAAAGTTTGGGTGTTTTGTAGGTATTTGGATGGTGGAGATGAAGATGATGAGGTGGGGGAGAATGCGGATAGCATGGATGAGGAATCAAAGGCGAGAGAAGGAGGTGCACTGAAGACCCAGCGTTTGCTGGGTTTGGTCAGCGTTTGCTGGTAGTGCGACAGAATGTTACCCAGCATTCGCTGGGTTTAGCCAGCGTTCGCTGGCCGGGCTGATAAGGGATTTTTTAGCCTGTTTAGTTTAGTTAGGACTTTTCTGCTTTAGGTTTTCTTTTCCTAAGAACTATATAAGGTGTTGAGACCTAATTTGTAAAAAGCTCTTGACGGTTTTAGCCCAAGATTCATTCAAGTTAACATTTATTCAATTGTTCTTACTTTCAATGATCTTGATCAACAATTTGAATCTTCAATCAATGCGGTATTTTCATACTCCGTAGTCAAGAATTGTCTTTTCATTCAATTGTTTGGCTATTCATTGGTTGATTGATTTGTGTTGTGTGTTAGAATTGAGATTGACAACCTTAGTTCTAGCATAGATTGCATCTGATTGTTCGTTAATTTAGTTACTCGCTATTCAATTTTAGGATTGACAAACCTAAGTTCGTTTGATGACTCGTAATATTTAATCACCAATCAATCATTCAATTTTGACTACTTAGATTAAGATTTGGAGTTCATAATCCGGTAATTAAAGAATTGATTAATTTGTCCCTGTGAAGACAAACTTAGTTATCATTATATTACTTGATCGATTATGTTCTCTTGCATGTCATTTAGACCCGATATTTATTGCATCAAGTTTTTGATACCGTTACCGGGGAGAAATTTAATCAATCTATCTTTAATATTAGATATTGTTTTCCTAATCTTGAGACTAAGCCTCTTTACACCTTTATATTCATCACTACGCTTGATCTTCTTTGCTGAGTTTTGCAGTTTAGTGAGGGCGCAGAAGGCGTATGCTATATACCCGCTCTGATAACCAACCACTCCTTATGTACGATCCCAAAATTGAACAAACCTTTCGCTCGAGAAGAAGGAATAGACTTGGGGAAGAGATGGCAGATCAGAATCAGGCAATCAATGTTCTTGCAAACAACAATGGAAGAAGGCAAATGCACCCCTGGCTAGTTGATCTTTGACCCGGTATTGAATACCCAACTGTGGAGGCTAACAATTTTGAGATCAAATCTAGCCTCATCAATATGGTTCGTGGAGATCAGTTTGGGGGCTCTCCTTCAGAAAGTCTTGCGAAGCACATCTAAACTTTTAAAGATTATTGCTCGATAGTCAAATACAATGGTGTCTCAACAGATGCCATCAAATTGCGATTGTTTAAGCATAGCTTGAAGGATGATGCTAGAGAGTGGGTTGACGCATTTCCTGCAGGCACCTTTACCACATAGGACGAGCTTGCAGACAAGTTTCTAGAAAAGTACTACCCACCAGGTAAGACCACCCAACTACGCAACAAGATTTCTCAGTTCAGCCTACCTCCTCTGTCAGATCAGTGTTAAGGAGCTCCTATTTCTCTTCTTTTAGTTTTTATTTTATTCTCTTTTGTTCTTATTTGTCTTGTCATTTATGTTTATTCTTTTATTTATGGTCGTGATTTTGTTTGCTTTTGTTTATATATGATGAGTGTGAAAAATACTCATTATTCGTGTCTTTTTAGTAGGTCGTTCTTAGTATTTTAGGTTGATTTATTTGCATTTTAGTTGTCATGGTGTTAGTTTTTGTTTATTGTGTGTTTTTGTAGAGTTTATAGTTTTTCCATTGATTTTGCTTGTTTTTAGGAGCCTATTCAAGGAGAAGTGGAGGATGATCGAGCGGACACGCAAAGGCATGGTCGAGAAGGAAGTCGAGATGCCAGGGAGTGCAGAGCACGAGTAGCTGGCGCATGCCAATGCACATGGCACACGCCATGTAGCCATTACACCAACGACCATTCACGTAGACGACCAAAGAACTCGAAGAAGTTGAAATCGCAAAGACCTGGTGCACGCCAAGTGAAGCTGGCGCACGCCAGACTAGTCTGACAGAAACAAAATAATCTGAGTGTTGGACAAACAAATGTTAGATTTGACTAAGTCGGCTTATGGCTTTTTGAAGGAAGGGGGATAAGTTACTGACTCTTTTAGATATTTTAGTTGTAGATATTTTAGGTAGATAAGTTAGATTAGATATTTTGTAAAGTTTTGGATAAGTAAGTTAGTTTTAGACTATTTTGAATGTGGGAATGAAAACCAAGTGTAAGTGCAAGAGAGAGGCAAGAAATAGAAAAAACCAAACACTCTTTCTCTCTGTTCTTGGTTATGAAGGGAAGAAGGCTTGGAGATCATGGCTAAGCTTTCTTACTTTTGCTCTTTCCATATGTAAATAAGATGTATGTTGTTTATATAAGTATGTGTGAGTAGTCTTTCTTTGAGTCTGGTGCCTTGTTACCTTGATGTAGCTACTGATTTGATGGTTAAATGTGTTTATATATGTGTTCTTATTAACGTGCTTGATACTATTGCTTAGACTTGCTTGATCACCAAGCCTTAGTAGCTAGTCAAAACTTGAGACCGAAAGGAGATAGGATTGATGGAAAGGTTGGTTTGATGATGAGTACTCTTGCTAGGAGAGAAATCTTCTTGATGACCTACTGATTGTCCTCAGAGTAGAGTATATAGCTGGTACTTAGCAAGATTAGTTGGTTAGTGGGGTTGAAAAAACATATCTAACCTTCTAAGCCTAGTTAAGTAGCAATTTAGGCTCTTCTTGCACGAAAGTGTGGATGAGTTGTCTTAGATTCACTCGGACCACATCACTTACACTAAAAACCCTCTGTATCTTATGGTTATGTTGCTGGTTTAAGCACCTTACTCATTTTAGTAGCCTAAGTTGTTATTCTTAGTAAGTTAGTATCTAGTAAACCAATATCTTAAGTTGTGATCTTTATATTTATGTTTTAGACTTTATATTTGCGCCAGGTATAGTTGGCATGTGCCTGAGGTTTGGGCTGGTCAAAGGTTGGTGCATGCCAACCTGGTCTGGCATATGCCAGAAAGACTGGACAAACGACCAATCATCCATTATTAAGTAGAATTAAGGTAGAACGTTCAAAGAAGCAAATCATCAATTGGCACCGTTGTCGAGGATTGAGGATTTAGACTCTCAATTCAGTTTACGAACTCAGATTAGTATATTTTTATTTTATTTTATTTTATGTTTACTTTAGAACAAAATGACTTATCTTGCTTGATAAGTTACATGCATGCCATTAACCCATTCTACCAATATTTCTCCGTTAGACATTGAAGAGGAAATAACGCTGTTAAAAAGGTCATTGCGAAAAGAGAGAGGAGAGAAAAAAAGAATGGACCAAAGGCAAGAGGGTCAAGGGGCTGAAGTTTATGCCCCTAGACGTTCTTTAATGGACCATGGAAGACTTACATACGAAGGAGCATTAACTGGAATCCAATAGCCAGCCGTGATTCATATGCTTCAAGCTTTGGGTCAGTTCTATGATTTGCCTAATGAAGATCCCAATGAACATCTGGGAAACTTTATGGAATTAGCTGATAATTTTAAGTATCTTGGAGTGTCTGATGATGCTGTAAAGATCATAATGTTTCCTTATACGTTAAGGGACAAGGCTAGACTTTGGTATAAGCAACTTAAGGGTACTCCAATAACCACATGGGAGCAATTGGCAAATACTTTCCTTGACAAATATTTCCCCTACTCAAAGACTAACAAACTCGTTAAGGAGATCACCAACTTTGAACAATATGAAGGAGAATCTTTGAGTGAAACTTGGGAGAGATTTAAAGATTTGCAACAAAAATGCCCGCACCATGGTTTGTCTGAGGAGGCTCTTCTTAAGACTTTTTATTTCAGCCTATCACCAACAACAATGGAAACTGTTGACTTTGCTTCCAATAGAAATTTCCTTAGAAAGGAAAGGGGTGAAGCCCACCATATTTTGGAGGAATTAGTAGCAACAAATAGGATAATCACTAATGAAAGAAAAAAATAGCCCATCAGAGAGTTAAGGGAGGTAACTGAGTGAAGCGAGAAAAGAGGAATAATTGAACTTGATGCTTCCTTGTATTTTCAAGCTCAGTTAGATTTAATGGCAAAATAATTGTGTGATTTGACC
>SOPF01008226.1:0-13010 GCA_012979155.1 Hypericum perforatum | reverse complement strand
GAGAAAGCCATTTAGCACATTTGCATTGATTTGTGATGTAATCTCTCGTACGCTCCAACTACCGAAACCCAGGAACCTTAGTCTTGGTAGTCTTGTCCATGTTTTGGTACTGAAATTTTTTCTAGGATATGATGCTCCGGGCAAAAAAGTCTCATGTGGAAAGATCAATATCGATAAATTGGTAGCTTGGCATCTCGTTTTGAAGATCGATAAGGACGGTGTCACCTCCTATGAATTCATCAAATAGGAGGACCGCAAGTCAGTTCAAGACCAACTTCGTGATGGCGATGATGCACCAAGATTTTTCTTCTCCTTATTCTTATTTAGTTTTTGTTTTTAATTGTGATGTTATGTTCGTTTTCATCTTTTGTTATGCATGTTTTTCATCACCACATTGGGGATAATGTGTCTTCTAAGTGTGGGGGTGCATTGTGTGTGCATTGTGTGTGTTTTACTTTTTGTTATTTGTGTTGATCATTGTGTGTGCATTGTGTGTGTTTTACTTTTTTTTATTTGTGTTGATCTTGCTGTGCCTATGCCTTTTGTTATTTTTTTGTTTGCATGTGATCGAGTCTATTTTGAGTGTATTTTGTGTTTTTGATTGAAGTGTGTTAGAGTCTGTTGCATATGATGAAAAATTCTCAGAAATTTTGAACTTTTTGTCATAGGAAAAACTCCATATCATGCATTCAACACTCTTGAGCAAAGTGAATTTTAAGACATATGCAATTATATCTTCATTCATTTAGGCTAGTCGTTACACTCGGTAGACTAGATTAGAGAATTAACGAGAGACCTTGTGAGATTTTTAAGCCGATGGCGAGAACAACCCATTCTTATTTTATTCATGAGGTGTGTGCATTGTTTGAGCGATGAGAGTGTTAGAAGATTACCTTGCATTACTCAATGAGGTAGAGAGTGTCGAGGGCCATCTTGATAAAGCCTAGAGCCTTAGAGCCAAAAGCCTGACATTATCCATTGCACAGCCCCGTTGAGCCTAAACCTATTTATCGAATTACTAGTTGGAACCTATAATTTGAGCCGAATGTCTTCACCCTACCTACCTTTGACTACTTAATCCAAGGAATTAGGTTATCACTAGGGAATGCTTTGTAAGGGTTCATCTAGTAGTATAACTTGGGGGAATATCTTTTGTACATACATTGGGATGAAAACGGGTAGAATTGAGGTTAATGACCAAAAGTCGGGATAAGTTGCTAAGTAGCTGTGCAAAATTGGGATAGAAAAGAAAAACAAGAGAAACAAGAAAAAGAAAAGAAATTCTCTTGAGGAAAGTGAAAAAAGTGAAAAGAAGAAATCAAATGAAAAAGTGGAAAGTTGGAAAGAAAAAGGCACAAGTAAAAAGTAAGCAACTTATCCCGCCATTTTTTGTTCTTTAGGATGTGGGTAAGTTAGGATGAGTGTTTATGCATAATGAGGTGAGATATTTAGTATAGTCGAGAGTTAGCTTTCTATGTAACCCTCGGATGAGGTGGTTTCGCCATCACCGCTATACTTTTTCCACCTTTACCTTTAGCCCTATTACAACCCAATGAAAGTCCCTCCTATGGCATGATCTACTTTGTTTCGAGTGTGCTTTGGTATAAAGTTTAACATTTTTAGACCTTGAATGTGCACACGAGAGTAGGATAGTTGACCACCATACACATGTAAGTTTAAATCAATCCTATCCTACGAGTGGTTAACTCTCTAATCCGGAACACTAGGTGTAAAAACTTGATTAAATGATTGAGGATATAATTGTCTATGGATTTTGCATTCATAGTGCTAAAGGGTGTGATGTGTGTGATTGTGGGGATGATCTTGTGACGAATGTTTGAATTCTGATGGCACCACTTGTTGGTTTTCTGATGCACTTTGCTTAGGGACAAGCAAAGAAGCAAAAAGCAATAGTAAGAATACCCTGCTATTCTTTCTAACATTTGATCAATGAATAGCAAAGGGAAGTGATCCTTCCGTGTGGCGTCATTTAATTTCGTGTAGTCAACACACACCCTCCAACCAGTCACAGTACGTGTTAGAATGAGTTCTCCCTCATCATTGATTACTACTGTTATTCCTCCTTTCTTGGGGACACAATGGATTAGACTCACCCACTCACTATCCGAAATTGGATAGATAATTCCGGCTTTTAGAAGCTTGATCACCTCCTTCTTCACAACCTCCTTCATGTTTGGATTAAGTCTCCTTTGTCAGTCTATCCTCGACTTTGCTCCATCCTCCATGTGAATATGGTGCATCACAATTTCTGGGCTTATCCCCTTGATATCGGAGATTTGCCAAGCAATTGCCTTAATCCTTTTGTTCACAATTGCGAGCACTTTGTCCTCTTCATCCTTGGAGAGCTTGTTCGAGATTATAATTGGTAACCTCCCTCCATCTATTAAGAATGCATACCTTAGATGCGAGGGTAGTTCTTTCAACTCCAAGGATGGAGCTATCACAATTGAGGGTGGAGTTCTGTACTTCAAATGAAACTCCAGTTCCTTAGGTAGACTGTCCTTATCCATTTCCTCCTTCACTTTTTCCACATATTCTTCTTCTTCTTATTGTTCTTCTTTTATATTCTCTATCTTAGAAATGTTTTCCTTACAAAATTCCAGGATACAATCTTCCACAACATCAATCTTCATACACATCCCTTCATCAAGAGGATGGTGCATAACACTATTCATTTTAAACTCAACTTTTTCCTCTCCTATTTGGAGAACCAATTTACCATTATGAACATCAATCAAAGCGTGTGCAATGTTGAGGAAGGGTCTGCCAAAAATTAGTGGACAATTCTTGTCCTCAGAAAAATCCAGAACCACAAAGTCAACTGGAAAGATGAACTTGTCGATCTTTACCAGGACATCCTCAACCACACCAAATAGTTTCTTTATTGTTTGGTCTACCAACTGGAGTAGCATAGAAGTTGGCTTTACATCACACAACCCTAGTTTTCAAAATATCGATAAAGGCATCAAGTTGATAATTGCGCCTAGATCACATAAATATTTTGGAAACTCAGTGTCACCAATAAAACTAGGAATCGCAAAACTCCCAGGATCTTGAAGCTTAGTAGGAAGGTTTGTTGAAATTAGAGAACTACAATCTACCGTAAGGGCGACTGTCTCTTTATCTTCCCACTTTCTCTTCTTCGTCACGAGTTCTTTAAGAAACTTGGCATAGTGTGGAACTTGATCTAGCATCTCAAAGAAAGAGACACTAATCTGTACATCCTTCATTTTCTCCATAAAAAAGAGAAACTTATCATCCATTCCCGACTTTCTCTTTACTCTCTAAGGATAAGATAGAATGGGAATCATTGGTGGTGATGATACGTAAACTTCTTCTTCCTCTACCACTTTTTCTTCTGAAGTTTTCTCTTGCGGCACTTCTTCAACTTTCTCTTCCTCTACATCTTCAACCTTATCTTGGCTAAAGTCCACTACTTCATTTTCCTTAGCCTTCTCATTGACTATTTGAGAAGTTAATTCTTTACCACTTCTTAAGGCGATAGCATTAACGTGACCTCGAGGATTTTCTTCGGTAGAAGTGAGGAGTGATCCTGAAGCTCTTTGGACATTTGCCTTTGCAATTTCCCCAAGTTGTATTTCTATGTTGCGGATGGCAGTTGATTGCCCCCTAAGGAATTGTTCCAAATTGTTTTGCCTTGCTTCTTGACTTGCCAAGGCTTTCAGTATTTCGCTTTGGTTAGTTGATGATTCTCCAGTTTGCTGGATGAATTTCTCTACCTTGTCAAATCTTTCTTCTAGGGCCCCTATTCTTTCTTCCAAAAACTCACGTGGTTGAAAACTAGGTGGTGGTCCTTGTTGTGGTACACGTAATGGTAGTCCTTTATCAGGCATAATTGCCATGCTATCATTATTGCTTCTGTCTTTCCATGAGAAGTTAGGATGATTCCTCCATCCAGGATTATATGTTGAAGAATATGGATTGTTCCCTATTCGGTTTCCTACTTGTCCTTGACCACTAACAAAATTGATTGGCTCAGTTTGTTGATTTATCATAGCACATTGACTCATATTATGGCCAATGTTACCACAAGCTTCACAATTTTGTTGAATAGTAACAGTATCAACTTTGGTTACGGTCAAGTCTCGCAACTGCTTTGCCATTAAATCTAAGTGAGCTTGAAATGATGAGGAAGCATCAAGTTCAATCATTCCTCTCTTCTCACTTCACTCAGTTAGTTCCCTCAGCTCTCTCATTGGTTGCTTTCTTCTTTCATTTGCGACTATCCTGTTTGTTGCTGCCAATTCTTCCAGAATATGGAAGGCTTCATCTCTTTCCTTCCTCAGAAAATTCCCATTGGAGGCAGCATCAACAGTTCCCATTGTTGTAGGTAAAAGGCTGAAATAAAAAGTTTTGAGCAAAGATTCCTTTGTTAAACCATGATGAGGGCAACTCCTTTGTAACTCCTTAAATCTTTCCCAAGTTTCACTCAAAGAATCACCTTCAAATTGTTCAAAGTTAGTGATCTCTTTGACGAGCTTGCTTGTCTTTGAATATGGGAAATATTTATCCAGAAAAGCATTGGCAAGTTCCTCCCAAGTGGTTATTGGAGAATCTTTTAGTTGCTTGTACCATAGTTTACCCTTATCCCTAAGTGTGTATGGAAACATTCATATCTTAACAGTATCATCAGATACTCCATGATACTTGAAGTTATCAGCTAATTCCATGAAGTTTTCAAGATGGTCATTTGCGTCCTCATTAGGTAGTCCATAAAACTGACTCAATGCTTAAAGCATATGAATCACTGCTGGCTTGATTTCAAAGTGATTAGCTTCAATAGCTGGCTGCTGGATTCCAGTTTTTGCTCCTTCATAAGTCGGTCTTCCATGGTCCATTAAAGATCTTCTAGGAGCTTGAACTTCAGCTCTTTGTCCTTCTTGTCTTTGATCCATCCTTGATTTATCTCTTTTTGTTTTGCGCAATGACCTTTCTAATCGAGTAATGTCTTCTTCAAATTCTAACGGAGAATTTTTTGTTGACCTGGTTAAGGGCATGCACGTAACTTTCCTCGCAAGTAAATTGTGTTGCAAGTAACGAAAAAAAATTAAAACTGATTTTTTTGGTTTTTTTTAATATGAAAATATTATATTATATTATAATATAAAAAAAACAAAAATTTTCCTATTCCAAGTTCGTTCACCAAATCGAGTGTTTAAAACTAGATCCCCGGCAACGGCGCCAATTTGTTCGTAATCCTCCTAGACAAGAGGGTCTGCTCTTATCCTTAAGTTTTCTGCTGTTTTTCTAAACGACAGGTCGTCTGTCTGGACGACCTGGCGTACGCCAAAAAATCCTGGCATGTGCCAGGTTTTACGAATTAGAAGAGTTGGAGTACGCAACTCTTCTAGCGTGAGAGTTTTGCCTCGGATGGGCAAAGTTGGCGTACACCACCTATTTCTGGTTTGCGCCAACACAGTAGTTTCTTTTTAGTAGAGTTGCATAAATGAGTAAGTAAGGGAAAATCGTCCCACAAGAACCGAGTTTAAAGCTTCAACTTGGTTTAGTAACTTGTCTAAGATCAATTTATGAAGTGGTTTGAGGGAAACTCTCGTTCTAAGTTGGTTTACTAATCTAACAAATTATGAACTTAGTTACTTGAAGGTTTGGTTTTCTATACAGATTGTTTAACAACTTATATTGCACAAATGAGCAAAGTGAACTTAAAACCACAATAATCATCGAATTCAGAAGGTTCACTAAGTACATAACATGGTCCTAGTGTTTCGAAATCAACCAAACTACACTCTCGTGCTAGAAAGACCTAAATTGCTTCTTTACCATGCTTAGAATGATAAGATGTTCTCTTGACCCCAAAAACTAACTAAGCACAGCAAAGAACCAACTATATGCATCACTTTAAGGACAATAAATCACTGAGTAAGAGTATTAGCAACTCGAACCAGCAACTTATCTAACTAACCTTTCCATTTAAACTATCTCCTCTCGGTTTCAAGTTTAAACTAACTTCTAACCTTGGTGATCAAGCAAGTTTAGCATGGCATTAAGTTCGTTAGTTTGACATGTTCATCATATTTTTAACCTTCTAAACCGTGACTAAGTAGTGGTTTTAAGCCACCAAACTCAAAGATCAACTACTCACACATGCTTGCAAAGAACAATATAATCAAAAACATGAACATACTTAGCATTAATTAACAAAACGAAGAGTACAAGAGAAGAAAGCTTTACAAGGTGATGCTCAGCTTTTTTTCTCACGTTCTTCACAGAAAGGGTGGCCAAAATTTGTGCTGTACACTCTCTCTCTCACACACTTGTCTTTTCTACACTAATGCACTTAATTCACATAAAACAAAAGTCAAAAGTCAAAACAAATATAAACTAACATAATATCCTAACTACTATCCACCACTCCTCCACACTGGTCTGCCAAGGTCACAAGAAGCCCAAAATCCCGAGTGTATAGCCCCCTCCAATGTTTTCCACTCAAAGAGGCAAGTGGTGGCAGTGTCACTATCTGGTCTGGCGTACGCCAACTGTGCTTGGCGTACACCAGGTCTTCAGATGCTTGGTCATTCGCAATCCATCGTTCTTGCTCGTGGTCGTTCGTGTGTAGTCCTTCTCTGGCGTGCGCCAACTTCCTCTAGCGTGCGCCAGGTCCTCAGTGTTGCTCTTCTCGCCTTCGCATCTTTCCTCTCGTCCATGCATCCACTCGTCTAGCTCGGTCATCATCCATTTCCTCGAATTAGCTCCTAAAACCATAAAACATAATAAGAAATAAAATACACAACTAAACACATGAAATAAAGAAAACTAAGACAAAGATAACAAAAACTAAAATAAAACAACATAAAATACTAAGAACAAACTATAAAATGGACATAAGTAATGAGTGTTTTAAGCACTCATCAACAGTAGCAACTGTTCTTCCAATACCACGTCTTCAGCATCTGAGTTTAGTAGTACATCTAGTTTTGTTATGATGGAGATATATTAGAAGTTTGATGGAGAGAATGGTCAAGGTGCTAAGACCGATTTGGATCTTTATCCTGAAGAGGCAAATGTGAATATTGGACAATCATTTGATATTATTGAATGGTGGAAGGCAAATACTATTAGATTTCCTATTCTTTCTTGGATGGCCCATGACATCCTAGCTATGCCGATCTCTACCATGGCTTCTGAATCTACTTTTAGCACAGGTAGACGGGTGCTCGATGATTTTAGGAGTCTATTGGCTCCTGTAACAGTTGAAGCTTTGTTATGTTATCAAGATTGGATTCGAGGATCATTCTTCCTACTAATAAGGAAGATGAAGAAGAAGGTCAAGATAAAATTGCATATGGTAAGTGTCATTTTTTATCAATGCATTAGTTTATATTATATATTTTGACACTTGATTTTCTCTTGTAACAGAACTTGCTGATGGCGATGCATTTTCAAGAACCAACCTGGTCCACTTGGACAAAGATGATGATAATAGAGATGATGGAGATAATGATGGTGTAAACTAGAGCAAGGGGTGAGCTTATATTGAATACTGTCATGTAGATGTTTGGTCTAGTATCTCATTGTTTTGATTTTACTATCACAGTGGGAGTGTTTGGTCTAGTATCTCATTGTTTTGATTTTACTGTCACAGTGGGAGGAAGATCACCAGTAGTGGACAGCAGGATCTTGACCAGGTGGCTGGGCGGATTGCTAGCAATGCTACTTGAAAGATGGATTGGCAATGAGCTACGGCACATATTGATTTCCTCTTAGTCTAGTTGTCATGTTGCCTAAAAAACACTTTTTAGTGAACCTGTTGAATGATATTTTTGTTGGATTCTAGCCATTATCTTGAAAGGCATTGAGATTGTTGTACTCTGTCATGTTATTTCCTTTTACTCTAGTTGTCATGTTGCAGAATTTCTACCATGAACTTCTACAAGATTGCTGTGCTCTGTCATGTTGCAGAAATTTTTTTCAGTTTTTTTTTTGGTTTTATGGTTCGGGTCCGGGTCGACCTAGACCCAAATTTTGGGTCTGGATTAGACCTGAAGTTAAAATGGTTCAGTTCGGATCTCATATTTTCCTGATTTTTGGGTCCGGGTCTTTCGGGTCCAAGTCGGATTGGGTGGGTCAGGTCTTTTGCTCACCCCTAGGTTCATCCCTTGATGAATTTTTTTTTCTTATAGGCTGATTTCTGAGAGCGTTGTTTGTTTGCTTGCCCTGACAACTAGACTTGTTAGTTAGTATGGATGAGGCTTAGCTTACTTCCACATCAGACTACCAGGCTTGTTGACTAGCTGGTTGTATGTTTCTTAACCTCACCTAATTGTCAGGATTGTTGGCTAGCAGGTGTATTGTCGACTTAAGACTGTTTGTACCTCTGTTTTCTTTTTATTTGATGGGTTGTTTTAGTAAAAAAAATATTATGAGTAAATAGTTTGTTATATATCATGATAAAAAAATTATTCAATTATGATAAATAGTTTATACGGATAGTTCAAATAATTTAATTATTACAATTAAATAGTTTATCTAATTAAGTAAAATAATAAAATAAAAATAAAGTTAATGTATATTAAAATCACATTTCTCAAAATAATTTTACCCTTGGCACAATAGAGTATAGATCTGTTTTGTACAGTGCATTACACGACTAGCTCTGATCCCTATTCCAGATTCACTAATCCCTAAAATTACGCTAAAATTTAAATAACTAAAAAATTATTAGTATTCAAAATTTCAACTCTAATCCTAACGGAAAAAGATTATCATCACACAGATATAAAGGTAAAATTATTGCTGCCATTGTTAGCAAGACAAAAAAAAATGTATATGCCATGGATGAAGTAGATGCTGAAATATTAGTATATAGTTGCTCGTATTAAAGTAAATAAGTACCAATATAAAAATTAATAGGTACTAATATTAAAGTTAACATGTATCGATATTCATATGCATCAAGTAAAATTCAAAGAGACTTTAGTCAAACGACTGTCAATATTAAAATATATTAGTAATAATGTTAAACGAGTACCAATATTAAAGTAAATCAAAATAAAACGAGTATCAATATTAAAATAAATTAATATATAGATATCAATATCAACATAACGAGTACCAATATAAAATTAAAAAGTATCTATAGTTAAATAAATAGTTAAACAATAATAAAGTTTAGGATACCTATATATAATTATAAATATACCAATATCAACTAGTACCTCCTCTTGCTTTCCTTGCCTTCAAGCTCCTATTTCAAAAAAAAACAAAATTACTACCCACCACGCCCAAGGACCACTTCTGCCCAGTAGGGTTAAATCATGCTCTTCTGGATGGACCGAACCCAGTTCCTGGTCTTCTCCCCCACTATCGTCTAGGAATGCTTCACCAAGATTTTTAGTAGAGTGCTTCAAACCCTTGATAATGTATAAGTATTCTCATCTTGTTCTAATGTATTTTATAAAATTTAAACTGAGTTTGTTTTATGTACTCAGTTTATCGAATAGAGGTTTAGAACCCTCTAATGCACTAGACCACTAATAATAATATATATTCTTAAAAAAAACCATGAAATGACATTTCATAGTATATTTTGGCACAGAGGAGCCCACACATAGGAAGAGGCTGTTACGGCGTGGGTTGGGCCCCGGCCGAACAATGGTATGTCACACAGTTTCTGCTGATTTTACGGGAGTTAATTTAATTCGAGAAAGGATTAAAAAATTTAAAAATAAATGTAGAGAAAAATCTCCAGACAAAATATACTTTTTTTCAAATATTAAAATGTTGTTTAGAAAAATAAAAAAATTAGGGATAAGTAATTAAAATATATATTTGTTTAATTAGGGATATAGTATATTTCTTTAATATTAATTATACTCTCAAACATGATAATAGTGAGATTAAAAATTTAAAGCCACTCTCTCTAATGGTCAATAAAAAATCCCCACCATAAAAACTATATTTTATACATTCTTGTCAATAATTTACAGATACCCAACTAATTATAACCAAATGAAAACTAACTACTTCGGAATCACAGCTTCGACATAATTTCATCGATTTTTTTAGTAGTTTCCCCTCTGTTCGTTATATAAAACAGTAAATAAGGGAATAAATATTCTTCTAAAATATGATTTTCATTGGGACCATCAGAAAGCTAAATCCAAGAAACCAAACGAAGATCGAAATGAAAGCAACATATGGACCAATGATAGACGGTTGGGGATGTTACATAAAATTTCGACTCGAGCAATGTTCCCATAACATAACATAACTAACTTTACCTACCAATATACCTAAGGATTCTTACATGGTAATACCAATTTGAGGACAGCTAAACTATGTGGAGACTCCTGAGAATCTCAGTATATGTATGTTCATCAAGTTTCTATCATATACCGATATTCGGCCAGTGCTTGTTCTAAGAATCAATCCCAACCACACCAAGAAGCCAAAAACAATTATGCAAAGCCCAAAGAATCTCGTTAAGATGGCCAGAAAATGGAGGAAGCTGGTGGACGCAAATAGAAAGAGAATTCTTCTCAGAAGTTTGTCAAAAAATTATTATGGTTCTAACAGCAGTTCGGTAGGCTGTTTCGTTGTTTATACCGTTGATATGAAGCGTTTCGCCATACCAATGTCATATATTTGCAATCGCATTGTGAGAGAATTGTTCAATATGAGTTCCACACTAGATAGTTAAAATACCAAGTGAAGGGCCCATCAAGTTTCCATGCGATGCTATGTTTTTCGAATACCTTATCTCACATATAGAGAAAGGAGTATCTCTTAGTATGGAAATAGATTTGGTCCGTTCCACACTAGATAGTTGTCGGGACAAGCCAGGTTTGCTGTTTTCAGTACAAGAAAAACATCCATCGATTGTATTTGCGTATTGAAATGATGTGATTTGTAAATTGTGGCCAGTAATTGAATTTTAAGGTTGCTATATCCTTCATATACTTGGCATTATCTTTCAATATGAGGTCACATTGGATTAGAATGCAAGAAATAATAGTCCATGGATCATGTTAAAATATCGAGATACAATCCAAAACCTAAAAGATAGGTTGAAGAATTTTAAACCATTATAAACAAGATAGCTGCAATGAATTAGGAAGATAAAATCTGCTAAGTTCAGCCATGACACTCTTCATTGTTAACAGTTGATTTTGAGGATGTTATACTAGGCGTAGGATACTAATGTATACTGCACAAATATAAATGAAAATTGTGTCGTTGTAGCATATACCGAACTTTAGATTCACGAAGGATGCAATTGTTAAAAAAAACATTAGCTCTTTAGTAACATTAGCAGCAAATATCCGATAAACAAATAAAAGGATCCTCCATCACGGCACTTGCAAGGAGGAAGCTGACATCGATTCGATTGCCCAATTCTCCCGTTTTGAGCAATTTCAACAAGATGTTGATCGGTTTTCCTATCTTACGCCATTTGCGAAGTAGCTCCCACAGCAGTGGCACTACTCCTTCCGACGAAAATATCTGGATCCGACACGATCCTCGGCACCGCCTGTTGTTCAAGGAATGCTCGGATAAAGAAGAACTTGGATGAAAACCACATAAAGAAGAACTTGCATATATACTACTCCGGAGCTAATCCAAACAATTAACACCAAAACTAGTGTTAATCACAATGCGGCCAACTATTTGATACCCCGACGATGCAAAAAGAGAGAACTCAAGCCACAGATTAAGGGAGGAGAAACCTCCTTTCTTGGAAGATAAGAAAAGGTTTTGTTGACTCACCTCACGGAAGATGGCTGGTGGCCGAACCTTCCAGCATCGCTCTCCAGTCACATTGGACTCGACGGCTATGGTCAGCCTTACTACAAGTTTGTCCCTTGACAAATTTTTCTATTGAGTGGCTTTGAGAGCGACATTATTTGCCTTCCCTAACTACCAGACTTGTTAGATAGCATGAACTAGTTTTCTTACCACATCAGACTACAAAACTTCAAAACTCTTTATTTTATTAGTATCCTATCGAATTGAAAAATGATTTTTAATACACTAACAATGATATAAATGGAATCACTTATTGTTGTAACATTTTTTCTAGGGATAATTCTCCTCAGACCTCTCGGGTTTGCGAAAATTAGTGATTTAGTCCCTCTAGTTTTTTCTATTATTAATTAGCCCCTCTAGTTTGTGAAAAGGGTATTATTTAACCCCTGTTTCCGGAATCAGCTCTTTTCTCCGGCGAAAATGGACCTAAGATTTCTAAAATACCATTTTTCTTTAAAAAGTAAAAAAATAAATTGAAACACAATCGTAATTTGTATTGAGCTGAATTTTTTCATGAAGCATCCTAAAAATATACAAGATTTACATAAAATATTTCAGAAATTTTAGAGGCACAGAAATATTTTTTTATTTTCCAACGTGCCAAAATTTTGTAAAATCATATAAAATAGAAAATTTGTCTAATTGGGCTGAAACTTGTCTCATGTGTTCTTAAGAATATTTAGTGAATTTAGGACCTAAAACTTGTTCTATGTGTCTTTAAGCATCTTTACTAAAGACTCCATCTTTTGTAAAAAATAAATTAAAACTCTATATTTTTGGTATCCCCAGACTTTTTCAAAATTGGCTCGTGAGAATCCAGACTTTTTGATTCCTAAATTCATTAAAGATGCTTAAAGACACATGGGACAAATTTCAATCCAATTAGATAAATTTTCTATTTTATATGATTTTACAAAATTTTGGCACGTTGGAAAATAAAAAAAATACTTCTGTGCCTCCAAAATTTCTGAAATATTTTACGTAAATCATGTATATTTTTAGGGTGCTTCATGAAAAATTTCAGCTCAATACGAATTACGATTGTGTTTCAATTTATTGTTTTACTTTTTAAAGGAAAATGGTATTTTAGTAATCTTAGGTCCATTTTGGCCGGAGAAAAGAGCTGATTCCGACAACAGGGGTTAAATAATACCATTTTCACAAACTAGAGGGGCTAAATAATAATAAAAAAAACTAGAAGG